>JACXGM010007968.1:0-29721 GCA_016801145.1 Umbra pygmaea | reverse complement strand
CCACTGTCCTACAAAGGTTTATGAAATATTTCCCCAAACATTTGGGTTCAGATTATGGCTTGACTACTTTGAAACTAAAACATATAGTATATAGGTACTGTATCACAAGTTAAAGTTCAAAGTGATGGTTCATGTTAAATGTGATGTAGGGAGACAATAAATAAAGCTTGGAGCGAGAAAGAAAACAATTTCTGTATCTGTTCCTCTCTTTGTATTTTTGTACTTTTACTTTTGATACTTTTGAGTACATTTTAACACCAGATAAATACTTTTGATACTTAAGTACATTTAAGATGAGCTACTTTAACACTTTTACTTAAGTAGTTTTCTTATGGGTGACTTTTACTAAAGTCACTTTTAAGATCGATATCTGTACTTTTACTTAAGTATGGAATTCAAGTAGTTTTTACACCACTGCAAATATGCAGCACTTGCATGATGCAATCATGTTAATATGGACCAAAAGCTCTGAGGAATGTTTCCAACAACTTCTTCAATCTATGCCACAAAGAATGAAGGCAATTCTGAAGCAAAAGGTGGTCCACAATGGTGCTAACAAAGTGAGCGTATTCAAAAAATGTCATTTTACACAAACACATTGTAAAACCAGAGCCACTGAGGATGTTGTCATGGTCTCTTAATTATTTACTGACAGAAGTGAACGAAATCAAAACAAAAACGATGTAACACCAATATTTAGTAGTTAAATCCTTTGTCATAATATTAATGTCACCAGAATTATGTTAGATATGGTATAAGGTTAGCTAGCTTGCAAAGTGAATAGTCAAAACAGAGAAGGATCATACAGATAACAAAAACATTTCAAGATGACATAAGTGGAATAAAACTAATTTAAGTACTCATTGAAGAGGAAGGTTCAGACATTTCCTGAAGATGGGTAAAGCCTCTGCTGTTCTAGCCTCCAGTGGAAGCTGGACCCACCATTGATTTTATTTCAAGAAATTGTTATGACAACATTGAGTTCTACTAGATCTTTGCCTGCTTTAACAAGTCACATTATTTACAAGACCAGGTAGTGTAACTGAGACAAAACAGTAGTTAAATAGCTCCACTTCAAAGTAATAAGCCCCATTCAACTTTTCAGCATTAAAATAGCTGCACTTTCTGTATGTGACAAAGCTGCAGCTATAATACATAAACACAATACATAAACAAAAAGTGTTCTCATTCTGAAGAAAACGTGCCCGGTGCTCACAAGGATTCTAGCCTGGTTAACATCTATAGATCGTATAATTACTGGATATAACCATGTGTGATGTCACCCATTGGTTTGTTAAGATCTGATTTGGGTCATCGTATTTGCCATTACAGGCGCAGACATCTTGGTTGCGGATGTGACGATTTTAGACGAGAGGGAGGAGTAATCTAGGTAGCTAACTGATAATAACTTGGATGCTAACGAAAAACAGTATTAAAACAAACTGTAAAACAAAATGTAATGTTACTTACCGGAAAAAGTGAACTGCCAACTGATTTGAGTGTCTTGTTGTACAACCAAATTCCATAACCACGCCCTTTTCCTTTATCGAAGATTTTAAAATCAACCAGACCATAATTCCAAAAAAATTTACATCATGATTGTTTTTCTTCAATTGGAGCATTACTGTTAGAAAACAGTGGTGCTGGACCTTCCAAAACCTTTCATTTGTGTTTTGGCATGATCTGTGTGAAGACCCGGAAAAGGGGGGCAGCGGGGCAGGTTATAAAGTTGCGCAACACCAGGGGTCACCAAACCTGGTCCTGGAGAGCTACAGTATCACCCTGTAGGTTTTCACTCCAACTGCACATGATATAACCGCATTCAGCTTATCAACCAGCTAATTATTTGAATCAGGTGTGCTAGATTAGGGTTGGAGTGAAAACCTACAGGATGGTAGCTCTCCAGGACCATTGGTGACCCCTGCGCTACACAATTCCAAGATGAAAATATATAATCATCGGGATGAAGCAGAACGTAATGCACTGTATACGCTGATGATAATGCACCATTTGTGAAGTACAATATTTATAACATCACCTTTCCCCAATACCTTTGATATGTAACTATTATTTTTTGTGCAGTTTATGGTAGAAATCTTACAAATGGCAACTTTAATGTGAAATTGGGTGGGGAGAATAATGGCCACTCCCACAAAAACAAATTCTGTTACTGTGAAAGCAACAGGAAACCCAATTGCTTGTTGTATGTGACATATCCATTTTGATATGGCTCTTACAATTTTATGTAATAAATATATATCAGTTGCAGGGGTTACTTAACCTTTTGTGACATTTCTGCCATAGTCCAGCATAATGCCAGTTTACGCGCTTCTGCACATGCGCAAGTACAATAAAATGTAAATAAAATTGCGGTTTTATGATGGCCTCCCTCGGATGGAACTCTAGCCACGAGGTTACAGCATATTAAAGTGGGTGGAAACCCCAGAAACCTCAGTGAATATTTGTTTTGTTTTTAAGAATCTTATCAGTGTTTCCCTAGTGGAAAGTTAATCTGAATCAGATACATTTAAAGATGATGAATTATGCAACAATGCTCAATTTCATGCTAAAGTGAAAACACAAAGCCAGACTACTAATTTAGCCCTGCTGATAGTAAGTGCTCTTCCTCATCAGACATCCCGAGACTAATAGCCTGTCAGTGCAAGTGGAAGCCAATAACATGGACCACTGAAAAAGTTACTCATTTTTTGCAGTTGCAAGATGAATATGTTTAAGGGAAAAGACCTAATGTTTGTAAGAATTCATAAATATTAAATGTTATATACAAAGCATTCTTGGATTGAAGACTTTACAACATGTAAAGATGAATGCAGTGTCATGGATATCTCAGCATATAGCTGTAAGCCAATTGCAAGATTAGAAAGTGACCAATTTCCCATTTTATCTGTTGTTAAACCATTTTGTACATCATAAATGGCTGATTTATGATCAGTTGAATATAGTTGTTAGTAGGCTCCTTAAAGCTACATTGTGTATTTTGTTGAGTTGATTCTTAGCAAAAACCCTTTATTCTTTCAAAAATATGTGCTCATTCATGTGTACTTACTTCCACTAACTAATCAAAGTATTCTCGAAATGTAGAGTCTTTCATTTAGAATACATATTGTGGAGAC
This sequence comes from Umbra pygmaea, assembly GCA_016801145.1. Classification (NCBI taxonomy): domain Eukaryota; kingdom Metazoa; phylum Chordata; class Actinopteri; order Esociformes; family Umbridae; genus Umbra; species Umbra pygmaea. The sequence goes on along the minus strand of JACXGM010007968.1, from coordinate 26,587 downwards.
GCTCGAATTACGGCAGCCATGTTACGCCTCCATCTTTAAAATACCTTAGCCAAAAATACCTGCGACATACCTGGAAATTCAAGCTCTGCCTTTCGCGCTTATACACTCAAATGTGACAAATGCCAGAGGGAGATTACTCACAACTGCCGGCATATATAAAAGCCTGTTGAAGGAGGTTCAGGCCTGTTCTCGAGGACATGTAATGACAGCGCTGGCCCTAGCTATAGTATACAGTAGGCAAGAACCGTTCACCTGGCAACACAAACTCAGATTTTCCGTTTCAAAATAACAGCGCTCACAGCGGTGGGCAACAGAAAACCCGGGGTCAAGAGGGACAGAGGGTCAGGAGGGACAAGTTTGACATGGCAGGATATTGCAGAACAAAAACCCTGAAATGTGTCCAACATAACATACTCAGAGACAACCCTACGTACCTAAAAAAGAAAAATAAATAGAGTGATATAAATGCAACAAAATACATGTGACATACTATAGAGCCATTAAGTTATTTGTAAAACAGTTTAAGGGCACGCGGGATAAAAGAAAGTTCATGTATTTTTGATTCAGTGATTGTTAAATCGTCAGCATATTTCACCCGAATTACTGAGGGAGGCAGATGAGAATCCAAAGTGTTTATAGATATGCCAAAAGCAGAGGGGATAGTAGTCCCCCCTGCGGCACACCAGCATAGATTGGGTAGATGTTGGACACACAGAAGCCCCATTTTACCTTTTCCTCTCTGTTACTCAGATAGCTCCTTACATTGAGCCAGAGTGGTCATCTGACATTCATGTCATCTAAAGCATAAAGCAATTGACAATAATTAATTGTGTTAAAAGCTCGAGAAAAAACAACAAAGACAGCATGGATGTCCATTTTAGGATTGCTGTTGAGTGCTTCATGCCAGTACTGCAAAATTTGAATCAAGGCAGTGACAGTTGATCTATTCGCCATGAAGCCTGAGTTCTGTTTGTGTTTGGTTTATTTCCCTTGTTCACACTCCATCCTGATCTCCCTTATATACCCTCACTATCCATGACCCCTCCTGGTCACTACCTGTCATTACATTCATGTTTTGTTATAATCCTAAACTAGCAAACTTGACTCAATTATCAGCTCATTTTCAGAATCAATGTGGCACTGCTCTTTGTAAATCAAGGTTCAAATGTATCTCACTTCAATGGTTTAGACAACAATAATATTTGCACATCCAAGGCACTAACCTCTTTTTAACCTCTTTTTTTTTCTAAAACTTTTTTTATCCCTGTTCATCTAATTATTCTCTATAAAGCAAAGTTTAAAATTATAATTATATGGGTATGAGGGCTTACCGTTTGTCTTTAACTGCACTTCTTTCATTGTCTAAATAAATAAAATATATTAGCTGTTTTGATAGTTATGCTAAGTATTTAATAACGTTACTTTTGCAGAACAGTAGGTAACCAGAGCTCTTGCATTGATTAAGCTGTGCTAGCTAACTAGCTACTGACTACCTGTAGAGCTAGATAGACACCTGACTGAACTATTACCAACTCATTTCTTTCTTGTTTGTCCACTCATTTTCCAAGACTCTGCTTTGTTTTGGATGAGTCTTTCTATTTCTAAAACAGGCGCAGGAGTTAGCTAATACAGCAGGTAATATAGATGTTATTCAAAACAGAGATATTTGTCTGTCACCTCCTCTGCTGCATTTCTGCCGCCACACGAACTTGGGAGACGAGCTGTTTGAGGCACAGTCAGTGTATACTGTGAACATTTTTGATTCCACATGTTGGCAAATAAGTTTGTGCGATTAGAATTTCGATCAAGACTATTAAAACTACTTTGGAATCACCCCTATTTTGTCAAATTCTCCCTAAAAAAACATAGTCAAAGTTAAACTCTTGTTACACTGGACCTGAGGCAAGGACAAACATTTGGTTGATATTTTTATAAAGGAAAGAATAGTAAATTTTTTGGATATGTAAAATTAATTTCAAATAAATATACACAGTGAATATGGCACAAGCTGAAATAAAGAAAATGCATAATTATTTTCTGTTTTTATTTTTCTACATTCTCTGTGAAAGAACCCTACAAAGCCATATATTGAGATAGGGTGCTGGAACCACTTCAAATCATGCTGTTTAGGGGCTGAAAACCTATGTCTACAATTTTAGAATGATTGAGTGAACAGCCAATGAGCTGTAGTGTTATTTGTAAAAGTATATTTTTTGAAAAAATGCACCGTGATGACGTTTTCATCCGCGTCTTGAGATGAACAACAAATCTCTTTCGTAAAGGATCTCTGTCGATCTTCAGTTAAAATTGTTAATCTTGGACATTTTTAAGATCTCTATTTCATAAGGATGACGTATATGCCGAAATTGCTGAGATGTTTGACACTTCACATCTTTTGTTCAGAAGTGCAGGCCCGCAGTTCAAATACACAAAGTTCGTCATTTATTTACGGATACATTCGGTACTGGTCTGGTCAAGAAATTGCAATTTTCACATAACAAGATGGATTTTACCTGGGAAAACTATGCTTTATGCCATTACTGGGACCCTTTTATGACCAAAAAGAAGGATTACAACTAAGTACTATATTTTTTATACAATATGTTATTCTCTCAATGTGGTTTCCTATATTTCCTAAGTAAAATGTGTATATAACATAAAAAATGAAGGTGTTAGCCGTGTTTCTTTTAAAAATTTGATTTAATTTGAGGTACAAAAACGGCTAGCTGAGTAAACAAGCTAACAGCTTTTGTTACTGGCTATTTACGTCACATTTTCACTAATAATTATCTTGTTGTCATAGCTATTTTAAAATCAAGACATTTGCTAGAACCCCAACATTCTAAGCTTTAAGGACATATGATACATATATAACTTAAATATTACATTTGTGAGCTTTGATTTTACTCCTTATTGTGAATAATATTATAAGTGAAAAAACATTATTTTCAAGACGTGTAGCTGATATTAAGTAGTTGTAATGTTATGAATTTAATAAACCAATACATTTGCTAGAATCCCAATATTCTAAGCTTTAAGGACATATAAGACATTTATATATAACTGTATAGAGGTAGTAGGAGACAGATGCAGATGCAAGGATTTTTATTGGACTTTTCAAGCAAACACGTATCACGACTAAAGTATATAACACTAGAAATATATAATGATGGACCCATGAAGCATAACCAAACAATATTCGATACTGAGCCATTAGAACATCAGGCTTATATATTCCACTGATGAGGGAACAGAACACAGCTGCGCTCCTTTCGCACCTGAGTGCGTAAACATAGAACATAAAGAAATCTAGTGGGACTAGAACTCTGGTGATAGTGAGCGCTGGAAACGTGGGGCAGCAGGGTTGGGGCTGACAATAACCTAAGAAATGAGGGTGTTAGGCGTGTTTCCAGTTTGACTTTCCATTTAATTTGAGGCACATGTGTACAAGGCAAGCAGCACACACTATGAGGAGAAATTATTATTCTTATGGCTACTGTAAAAATGTGCTACATTCCTGAGTGTCTAAGCTTTCTGTAGATATATATGCATAAACTAAAAATTGGACTTGTGAACTGTGATTATAGTCCAGTTTTTTTGGGGGGGGAGAATCTCCCGCGGGCGGGATACTGAACCCCAACAGGTTAAGGTTTTCAGCATTGAAAAACGCTGGGAAATAAATATTAAGTGGATAAACAATAGATAAATATCATAAAAAGGGGAGTAAATGCTATTTCACAAATAGTAAAGGCTTACATGTTGAACAAGTGTGAGAAAAATAAGAAGGCTCGGCTCGGAGGAGTCATGTGAGCTCCCTTCAACATCCCACACCGGCTGAAGATTTGCAGACAAGGCAGGGTGAGTGGGAATTGGACATGACCACTTGGGAGGGGAGAAAATGGGTGAAAATAGCTAAATGAATAAAAAACAAACACTGAAACTCTAAATCAATTATTGAAAATGGACATTGATTTTATGTTGGAATATATTTGTAAGAAAATCTAAATGATGCTTGCATACCTACTGAGTGTGTGAGTGTTTCTAAGTGTTCTCTCTAGAGGAGCAAACAGGTCTGGAGATATTCGCTTGAATAAATTTTACTGTCTCTTCTCATTATATCTGATTTGTAAACAGCATACAACTGCAAATCAGCAGAGCGGGAGGAGCTAGAGCGGTGCTAGAGGTATGAGGCACAGCAAATATCTAGTGTGATCCCCACTGCCATGTGTAACTTAACAGAAAAAGAGAAAGAAGGTAAAAACAATTTCCATCTCACACAAGCTTAGTTTTTATTTATCACTTTGTTTATACAGGTTATTTCATTTAAATCTCTTTTCCAAGAAAGACATTTTCCAACTAACATTGCAGCCAGGATGGTGTGTTTCATGACAAACGTAACTACAAATCAAATAAAAAATAACCAAAAAAGATACATACATCACAATTGTAGTAACAAACTACTGTCATAAATAACAGCAGTGACATGTACCTATTGAGTCCGATTTCTCATTAAAATGAAACTCAAGCAATACTAATAAATGAAACTCCTCATAGACAACGTGCTCTATAGTGGCACAGACACTCAAACAAAACCTAAACCCAGTGTATGTAGCTTGCTACAGAACACAATGTATATGTAGTACCTACTGTAACTACCAATCTCCTGAGACGTCTCGAAAATCAAAAGGTATCCACACAGTGACAGGTTAGAAAACAATGCTCCACATCCTCTCGCTGGACTGGGCTCATTATATAATTGTCTCAAACCAACAAATACCACAAGGCTGTACTAATCACTGCTCAAGCCGATCCATTAGTAACTAGACACCTTCCCTAACCTCCTATGACAGCCCAGACCAGGGAGAGAGGCGTGGCTACCTAACAGGGTAAACACAGGAATACGGTGGAACTGAAATAACATGCAATGCACTGAAATGATCACGGGGGGAACTAAAAACCAATAAACACAAGAATATCAAAACACTGGAAGTAGTCCATTTCTCAGTTCATAATACAGCCCATAAACACCAGCCCTCCCTACACCAGCCCTCCCTGGGGCTGGGCATTACAACTGACCTTATTAAAAAAAGTGTAGGAATGGCTTTTTTTGCAAATACTTATTTTTTTACTAAAGAACTCTTGGCATCAGCAGTTGTCAAAAATTGATATGTTAAAACGAAGAATCATCAATATCAACCATAACATTTTACATTTTTTAAATATCATTGCTTTTAACACAGGTATATATATAGGGCCTTGTGTCCATTTTACACAAAACCTGATACAGATGCATTTCAATCCACAGTACTTAATTCATCCAAAAAAAATTATTTGGACTTGACACCAATTTCACATAAAATACTATTTGAAAATGGTTATATTGAAATGTTTCATCTTTTCATGGTCTTTTTACCTTATAGCTGCAATGCAAATATGTATAGCAAAAAGCTAATGTACATCAGTGTGGATATACAGTAAGTTATGTGATAACAAGCATATCAAAGCATGTACATAACTATCAAATGTAAGCAATACTAACCAATAACAAACAAATCGTTCATGTTCTTGTGGTAATCGTAAACTAGCACACTTGATTCAATAATCTGCAGAATCAATATAGCACTTAAACCTTAATGTAAATCAAGGTTTGAAAGTATCTTACTTCAATGGGATAGACAATGATATGAAGCCATATTATTAAAAAAACATTATTTGCACAACCAAAGCACTAACCTCTCCCCTCAAGTGGTCTTCCTGAATGGCAGCCTGTCTCAGCACAACTTGGTTTAGTTACTGTACTTTGATAGTTTGGCTATGTATTTGAGCTACATTTAGCTAAATATGTGCAGTACACTACAGAGCTCTTGCATTGATTAAGATATGCTGGCTAAATAGCTACTGAATGACTAGAGCTAGATAGATACAGTAGACAACTGACTGGAATATGAGCAACTATTTTCTTTACCGTTTCTTTACACTCATTTTCCAAGAGACTGCTTTGTTTTGTATGAGTCTTTCTATTTCTAAACCAGATGCAGGAGTTAGCAGTACTGTAGCTAATGTCGACGTTATTAAAAAGTTATGTTTGTCTGGCACATCGTCTGCTGCGCACTGGGGAGTGCTGCTGTACAGAATAGGGCATGAACGCGCTGTAGCTACGCGTGAGTAAACCCTATTTCACAAATAAAAAAGTTGGGAAATGGCATTTACTGTACCTGGGTTTATCCTCCACTACAACGTGATCTCTGGCGGCGGGGCGCTGTGTCGTGACGACATCATTCTTAATACCGTAATGCAACGCAATATGGATAGACTTCGTTTTAGGTTTAACAACCTATGAAACTAATAATGAACAATATGAAAGTAAAACGGTATAAGCTTAATTTAGAATGGCTTAGGAACGATAGGCTATTTGAAGGTGGATAAACGCAATTTAGAGGTGGATAAACACACTTTGGAGGTGGGTAAACGCTATTTCCGAATTTCGGGAGGTGCGTAAACGGCGTTATGTGCAACACAAAATTTGTCATCTAATTTAACAGATTTCTTACGATTATAAATGCTTAACAATGTATTTCCATTTCAGAAAGGATTTTTGCAAATGGGCTATAGCCTTATATATAGAATAGAGAACATTGCAAAACAAGATTATTTTTGTACCATGAAAGAAAGTGGTCAGTCAGAAACTCTATATACTTTGCTGAGGTCATTTTCACACCTTCAAGGACCCTAAAGGGGCCTACCAGCTCTCTCCCCATAATTCTGGCCAAAAACATGACTCTGCCAATTCCTTGCTGATGTTGCAGCCTTATTGGGACATGGTGGCCATCCACCAACCATCTACTACTCCATCAATCTGGACCATCCAGGGTTGCACAGCACTCATCAGTAAACAAGACTGCTTGAACATTTGCCTTTCATGTATTTCTGGGCCCACTGCAACCATTTCTGCTTGTGAGCAAGAGTGGCCGAATAGTAGGTTTACTGCAAGCCTCTGGATGATCCTACACCTTGAGGTTTGTTGATGCCTATTTGATGCTTTGTAATGGCATTTTAGCAGCTAATCCAATGAATTGATCTGGCAGTAACCTTCCTCATTATGCCTTCAACTGCACAAACCCATCTGTGCTCTGAATCAGCCACAAATCTCTTCACAGTACAATGATCACGCTTAAGTTTTCATGAAATATCTAGGGCCCTATTTTAACGATCTGAAACACAAGTATCAAACGCGAAACGCAAGAGACATTGAGGGATGGTCGCGGATTGCTCATATAACGGCGGATTGCTATTGATTTTTATTTTTTACAAAATGTAAATAAAGAAATGTCACAAGACATACTTTACGATGTTTTAAGCTAACTCTAACTGAATCACAAGGTTATGAATGCATGGTAATATTTTTGCTATGTAGTCTAACATTAGAGCGAGATTACTTTGCTTGCTGCTGGGGCATTTGGGTTAAGTGTCAATGGCACATGCATTTCAACATCACGTCTCCTGAAGTACTCTAATTTTGACCTCATTTATGTCATCAACACATCCATGATTCATGGACATGTTGTGTAAAACAAAGAATGCTGCGATCTTGAGTATTGTAAAGTGCCTCCTGTCCTATCCAAACACCTGACGCGCATTTTCAGTGTGCCGAATGTTCATTCACGCACCGCGTGTCTGTGTGTTTTCGATTAAACAGCATTTCACGCACTGTTGCTGGCATCAAATGGTGTCATCTCCAGACATGTCTTTAACGGATAGCGTTGTCCCCTTCACAGCCACCCATCCAAGGGCGGATTCCTATCAAAGATGGCAGAGTTTGCCAATGATAAGTTGTGGCTTGAGCCAGGTTTATTCGCAAAGACATGGGTGATTTTACTATTAGCATCGCAAATGACTTGCATGTTCATTGAACGGGTTCCCTTGCGGTTGATGTATAGCGCGAATGATTCATTCTGAATAATTTGGGTAAATGTGTTCACTAGATGTATGCATATTTTTTCACATCTTCGGACACCACAATGATTTCCTTTGTGTGGTAATATTCTTCCTTCTAATTATGTATTGCAATAATGGGAACTGCTGCATTTGTGTAGATGAGAGGAGCAATAAAGTGTATGCGCGTTGTGCACACGTTATTATGGCCAAGCTTGCGCCCTTAAAATAACTCTCTGGACAGATGCATGATGGTGTAGAGCATTCACATGGTTCATCCAACCACATGTCGTGAAGCCGGCCGATTCTTTTCACAGCTCATCCAACATGGATACCTTTAGTCAGATCATGTGTAGGATGATTACGTTCACCAACTATACTTCTGCAATTGAACTTACAGACACACAAACTGACTCACTGGAGAGCAATATGGCAGGGTAGATAATCTGACTTATCTAACCCAAGTCCTGAGCAGTGCAATGCCATTTTGCGCTGCCTCGTGCAGGAGGCCTGGGGTAAGTCAGAGAACCCATGGTCAGGCTTGAACCCATGACCATGGTGACATAGACTGTTCTGCAATGCAGCGATAATCCGATTTCTGTATCCCAAATACTATCTACGCTAAGCGGAACCCCAGGTTTTCTGAATTTGAGTGGGAACATTTGGATTTCCATCAACCTGTGAGAGTGACATTTAGCCACTGAGTTAGAATGTTGCAAAAATATTTATTGTCAAATGGGCTATAAACTTAGGCACCCATAATGATACATGTATTTGCATTGAGTATTTTCAAAACAAAATGCATTAACATGGTATTACAGTTTAATGGTACATGTAATTTATAGAGTGGGCTAAGTGATAAAACTAACACCCCACCACACATGTTAGTGTGGCATGTTGATGAAGGGAGAGTATGAAATAATAAAATTAAAAGTGACAAATAATTACAGTTTCATCGCTCTGCTTCACAGTGGCTTGCATGTGGTGAGGGAGAGTTGGGGGACAGATGCCAGAGCTAACAGGGAGTTTAATTTAATTTCCCTGTTCCTCTCTTCTCTTATTTCTTGCTGTATTATGGAGCGGTTGAGAGTGAAGGAGAATATGTCAGTTACTCAGAATAAGCCTCCTGCAGAGGTGGGTGCATGGGTAATGATCACCCAGGGCTAACTGATAATGAACAGCAGATTGCTGCCATATTGGAGTAGGCAGAGACATTGTGTTTTAATTATCCTCTGAATATTCAATTCCTTCCTGCCATCGGTCAACACTTTTCTTCTTTGAGATCTTGCAGTGATGGAGATATTTCGACCATTGTTACACAAACAACATAATCCAGTTAATGCCATTGTAGAACCCATATCCTTAACAGCCAAGAATATAAGCGCTACTTCAACTGAAAACTGCGATAGATGAACAAAAACTATGTTTTAAAACTAGTAAATGTTAGGAAATACCACCATGTGAGAAATACTGTACTTTATTAAAATAAAAATCAAGGTCCTCCAAATCAAGGTTTTACAATAAATGGCACTCTTAAAGATTATCGTAAATAACATTATCAAATATATTGAGCCATTACATCACTTCCTGTTCCACTAGGGTATAAAAATGAGGTAACACGGATACAAGTCTCTTTGTCATCCAACACGTGTTATAGTTAAAACAAGTCACAAACTGTTGGACATTGAATACCCGGTATATATTCCCGGTATACCTGGTATATTGAATATACTGGCAGTTCAATAGAGACAGATGGTCGTAGACCTGCATATATCTGGTATATATAAAATTGAATATACAGAAATTCCATAAACATGGAAGAGTTGAAAACCTGACAGGTAAATTTTAGTACAGTGTTTCGCATATGTTGGTATTTAGAGTTAATCTCTATAATTATATTGTTTATGTTTTTGATTATTAGTATTGATTTTGCATTGCCAAACAGGGATGCCAGTTATTTTGCAGCCCACTGTATCTGTATATATATATAAACCAAATTTTGTCCGCCAGGACCAATGAATGGAAGGTAACATCATGCATCTTAAAGCATTTCAAAGGCTTTACAGTGGCTTATCAATCCTAAAACCTGTCTTACACCACGTTTACATTCCAATTGTTTTCACCGACATTTTCAAGTCTGCTCGAGCACAGCTCGGATAGCGACACAATTCTTGTGTGTAAACTTGGGGGTCTCTCAAATTCCTCTGGAGGTAGAACACAAGAAGAATAAAAAAAATTGCACATAGGGCTTTGCAAACAACCCAGAAGAAATTGTTAATGTATAAGTGAATGGACTGGGCTGGTTTCTGAGTGAAGTGCTCATTCTCCCAGCTCAATATGTCTTGAATGACACACCCACATGCGTGACTGCAAATCTGGAGACGTGCATTATGGTACAGATCCACTTGTGCATGCAACACTTCTGTCGTGTCGCACCTCGCTCTATTCCTATGGGTGACTTCAACGTGCCCGCAAATCATCCAGGGAAGGCGGCGCTGCATTTGAGAAAATGTTGCGCAACAAAGAAGCTGGTAAATGCCCAGCTTTATGCAAATGAATCCGTTGAACGCGACACAGCTATCCAATAGAAGTAGAGCACAAAGAAGACAGGGGAAGGCTCGCCGTGCTTCTTTTCTTGTAGATGTGGCAAAAATGGAGAAACTGATTGTGGCTGTAGCCCACAGCTGTACGTGAGGAACAACACCCATCAACGTGCCAATTGAGAGTAGCGTTGTGACACCACGCTCCAGTCGTGTCGGACAAGTGGATCTGTACCGTAAGGCGGGATGTCCACCAGTGTTGTAGTACTCGAGACCTGTCTTGGTCTCAAGAACGGTCTCGACCGCATTTGTACTCGGTCTTGTCTCGGTCTCGGATATTGAGGACTCTGGACTTTTTTTCAAGACCAGTCAAGACCATAACTGTGGAAATATCACTAAATTGCCAGTATATTGTCTATTTTTTATTAACATCTTTGCTTTTATTGGATGTAAAACGTACTGATTCAAATCCAAGCAATAACGTGACTCATGGCTAGTTATGTATTTTCGTTACCGCTGTCACCCATCCCCGCCCCTTTCACTCGCACTCCCAAGAAAGTGAGCTGTATTTGTCTGGGAGCGGGAAAAGATGTCTGCAAAATCTTCAGTAATACAATTCAGCTACAAAAATCATAAAGAATATATTTGTAAAACAACATCCAGAAGAAAGCATACAGCTTCTTGTAAATACTGCAGTGCTTCGATTTCAGAGACGGTGGGGACTACATCAAACTTTTATCATCACTTAGAAAGGAAGCACAAAGAAGGTAAGCTATAAGAGTGATGATGTTTAGCAAAGCTGGCTAGCTAACGTTAGCAACCTGCCTCGGATGGGGATTGAAAACTGGTTCCACTCAAGAAGTGTGAATTTTTGTCCCACCATAGTCTTATTTGATCGATGAGTAATGTAGACAAACTGCTGTGAGTGTGTAGCTAATGTTAAGTTACATCGACCTTAGCTAATGTCAGCTGCATACAGCTCCCGACATTAAAGCTACGCACCGAGGTGATGCAACCTCGTTTGGGTGAGAGAGCTAACCTAGAAATATGAGCATAGAGTGGAGACTGAGTAATGCGCCTCAAATTATATGAGAAATTACTAAATGAAATAGGTTATTGTATGGCAAATGGCACTTTAATTTCAGAGAGCTAAAGTTCCAATTTACAGTTGCTGATCAAATTAATTACTTTTTAGCAGCACACACTTTCTGGCTCATACCATATCAATCATTTAACTTCCTTGTTTACCTATTTGAAAAATGTGATGGCCAAAATACCATTGATTTATATTGTTTTATACAGCTTTGATATTTTTATATTACCATTGATTTATACAGCTTTTCTGCATATAAACGTTTTACACATTTAGCTATGTTGTTTTGGAAAAAAAAGGATTGTTGTTGGTCTAAAAACAACATAACTTTATGTATTGTTGATAAAAGGCAGAGGAAAGTGAAGACTTTAGTGATGAATGATTAATAATTTTTTAACATTCTGTACTAAATGATGGTCACCCAGGAGTATTGAATACAGAGGGTTAAGTTTATATAAGCTTTCAGTGTTTAATATCTAGTTGTTTTTATGGGAATGTGGATCTTTCAGATCAATTTGAAATGCTCTTTTGATCATGTTTCCCATTTTATTGTGTCATGTAGTGTGGGGCGCTGATCTTGGTCTTGACTCGGTCTCGCCCTCCCTCGGTCTTGGTCTCGGCTTGGTCTCGGCCCCTAAAAGTCTTGGTCTTGTCTCGGTCTCGATACATTCTGGTCTTGGTCTTGGTCTCGGGTTAGGTGGTCTTGACTACAACACTGATGTCCACTGAACACGTCAGATTTTAGCACACGTTACTTTTTACAGGATATCCGCTTCCACATAGTGCAGACTTCACACGTGCTTCCGCAAGGCAAGACCGTTACTATCATGTTGTGTTACTCGTTCCATCGGAAACTTTAACTTCTGGTTTTACAATGGCACGGTGTCGCAGTGCACAAGTTCAATAATTTGAACGTATGCGACACACCGACCACACTGCATCGAAAGCCTGCAAGGCAAACACATCCTTGCGGATTGCTACATTGACAATGAATGACATACGGCGCAACGCAACACATTCGACGTGTCCAGTGGACATCCCGCCTAAGTGTGTGTTGAATTGTCAACACTCTAAAGGCCACATTTACATAATGATAGATTTCAGCTGAATTTTAGTTAGCTCGAGCTGAAACAAAATCATTTCCATACTGTTTGTGTTTACAATGCTTTCAGAAAACATTCACAGTGGTTTACTTTTTCCACATTTTGTTATTTTACACCCTTATTCCGAAATGGAAAAAATTCATTACTTCCATCAAAATTATACAAACAATATCCCATAATGACAATGTGAGAAGTGTGTTTGAAATCTTAGCAAATTTATTAAAAATGAAAAATGAATAAATAAAACATGTATTCACAGCCTCTGCTCAATATTTTGTTGAAGCACCTTTGGCAGCAATTACAGCCTCAAGTCTTTTTGAGTATGATGCCACAAGCTTGGCACACCTATTTTTGGGCAGTTTCTCCCATTCTTCTTTACAGGACCTCTCAAGCTCCATCAGGTTGGATGGGGAGCGTCGGTGCACAGTCATTTTCAGATCTCTCCAGATACGTTCAATCAGGTCTAGGCTCTGGCTGGGCCACTCATGAATATTCACAGAGTTGTCCTGTAGCCACTCCTTTATTATCTTGGCTGTGTGCTTAACGTCATTGTCCTGTTGGAAAATGATCCTTCGCCCCAGTCTGAGGTCCACAGCACTCTTTTCAGCACGGATGTCTCTGTACATTTCCTCCAGACACAACGTTTGCCATTCAGGCCATAGAGTTTAATCTTGGTTTCATCAAACCAGAGAATTTTCTTTCTCATGGTCCAAGATTTCTTCAGGTGCCTTTTGGCAAACACCAGGTGGGCTCTCATGTGCCTTTTACTGAGGAGTGGCTTTCGTCTGGCCATGCTACGATACAGGCTTGATTGGTGTAGGGGTCTTGCAAGCTTTAGTAAGTCAAATGTAAGACCATTTTAAGACATGTTAATGACCATAAAGATTGAAATTAAAGACCTAAATGATGCATTACCAAAAAATTATTAAAATCAAAGAAATTCTGAAAAGTCTTTTAATTTCAACAAATTCAGTCATTGAAAAAAGCATTAATTTATATTAAAGAAGCAATCACATTAGTAACCATTCATAACCAACAACGTGCCAAATGCCAAACACTTGCCCTCAAATACAGTAGATTTCATCTCATATTTATTTACATTGTAAAACACTATATTAATAGCCTAATAGAGCTTGAACAGGCTACTCCAACCCTTGTAACAACCAATGAGGCACACACACACACACATCAGAATATCAATCAAATTTTCAATCAAATTTATTTATAAAGCCCTTTTTACAACAGCAGTTGTCACAAAGTGCTTTGACAGACACCCGGCCCGAGACCCCCGAAAGCAAGCAACACAAGTGATGCACAGTGGCTAGGAAAAACTCCCTAGTAGGTGGGACCTGGGAAGAAACCTAGAGAGAGGCCAGACTCAAGGGGGTGGACAGTCCTCTTCTGGCTGTACCGGGTGGGGGATCTGAAGGTACACAGCCCATTGTAATAAGGTCACTTTGTTTATCAGTGTTCAATTATGAATAGAATATCCATGTTAGATAAATTATTCTGAGGTAAGTATTGATCAATCTAACTTGGATTATCTGATGTGTGAGAGAGAGAGAGAGAGAGAGAGAGAGAGAGAGAGAGAGAGAGAGAGAGAGAGAGAGAGAGACTTTCTTTCTGCGGCCAGCGTTTCTGGAGGGTAAAAACTTTTTTAGAACTGACTAAATTAAATTTAAGCCCTTGGATGAAACCTTAAACGTACAATGTGTAGTTTTTGGCCGCTAGGGTTCTTTCATTTAAAACAATAGCATAAAATGTACAGTAGACTCACCGGGTTGCGTACACTCATGGTTTTCCGTACAGTTCACCTTGTTATTATGTTTTAAATACCAGTGTAAAGTCAAATTTCCAAACTTTCCATCAAAATTAACTTTGAGAAAAATACGTGTTTCGTATTTAAATGGTTTAGGTAAGTAACGGAGGTCCGACGGGTTCCTTCAGAAAATAGCCGAGGGGAAGGAAATGCTAGCTAGTGATAGCGCGAGGGGGAGAGATGTAGTTGGGTCAAAGCATTTCTTTCAAGCAGATTGCGCTATTGACAAACATTTATGCATTATAACATGTTAATACAATATAAATGAAAGTACAGTACATATATTTTCGAAGGATGTAAATATTCCTTTTTGCTATCACGTTTTTTATTAAATATGTATATAATATAATATTCTTTATTTCAGACCCAGGGGGATCCATATCACAGTATGTATACTTTCATGAGTTTAAAATACAGCTAAACCAAACCAAGGTTTGTGCGTGATGAATCACTTATAACAGTCCCTCATTAAAGGTTTGGCATTGATATTAGGACGCTGTTAAGCATAATATTTGTATAGTACCATAAAAATATTATGTTAATGCTTGTTTTGAGAGAGAAATTCTACATCAAGGGCGAAAAAATCATTGTACGTAAATCCGTGAGTTTCATGGCTAACACTGTACGGCATATCATGACTTATCACGGTTTACCGTACGACGTCGGAGGGTCTGGTTTTTCCCCTTTTTAACAAAAACTATTGGTCATGTCAATCAAAGTCTGACAGGAAGCCTAATTCCAACCCCCGAGTTTGATGCTGCCAAATTGGCTGTAGTCCCATTCGTTTTTATCACAGCCGTGTCTGAATGCGCAAGTAGGGGTAAACTTGTACGGAACACAGTGAGTCTACTGTACTTGGATGATGTCCGGAAGTAGCGTGGGATCATGGGCTTTGTTATCGTCATCAATGACAACCTTCCAATCTATGGAGGACCAAGTCTGCCAAAATAATAAATAAATAAATATATGCATCAATAAAAATATTTATACATAGAAATATACATAAAAATAGAAAAATATAAAATTTTACATTTATTAATAAATATTATTTTCCTATATCTTCATTTTCGTGATCATTTATTTCTGTATTTATTTATTTTATATTCATTTATTTCCGTATATATTTATGTATTTCCACATCCTTAAGTGTGGGAATTTGGTTGAAGTGTGATCATTGCCATAATTTTTTGATATACGATTCCGTTAATGCCGGAGCATTCAGGCGCCCTTCTCATACACTACCAATCAGTGGCGGTGCCAGAGTATTATTTTTTGCTAAACAACGTCTAAAATACGTCTGAATTTCAATGTGAATACATAATACAAAATAGAATAGGGCATATCACCCTTCCCAGTAGCAAGAAATACCACGCCAAACTGACTCATTTTTTCACACTGAAAAAAATCACATCCAGAGCAACAGCAGTGGATAGTCACTACTACTCAGTTTAGGCAATAGTCTATTTGGGCTATTTCGACTCGTTCATTTTGTCTGGCAAACATTTCCACTACAAACACACCCAATAGGGGTGGGCAGATCAATCCAAAAATAGAGATACTATATTTTGGTTTTGAAGATTGATTCTAGCGTTAACAGTTCCAGTTTCTCTTGTTTATCATAAAAACCAACCCCTTGTAGTACCCTTGGTTCCTCCCCTGCTGCATTTTTTACGTTCACAATCTTTTTCTATCTCCCGCTCTTGGCTTGCTTGCTATGGCTGAACGATTAAGTCCCGCCCCCTCATTAGCTTAGGGATGTGGAAATACAGAAATAAATATATACGGAAATAAATAAATACAGAAATAAAAGAATATGGAAATACATTAATATAAAAATAAATAAATACAAAAAATAAATGATCATTGAAATAAATAAATAGGGAAATAATATTGATTAAATAATTTTTATGTATATTTTTATGTATAAATATTTTTATTGATGCATGTATTTATTTATTTATTCATTTCAGACTTGGTCCTCCATAGTAACATACCTAAATGCAGAACAAGTGTAAAGAAGTATATTATCTGCTTTCCGGATGCACTGTAAATACAAACAGTATGGAAATGATTTGTCTCAGCTCAATCGGACTCAAATGAAATCAATCGTTATGTAAACGTGGCCTTGGAGTGTTGACATTCAACACACACTACAATTCAACTGAGTTCAAGACAGTGCTTCAACCGGTGATTTGAGGATGTCGATGAGAGGACAAGCTAATGTCGTGCTGAAGCATCCCCATAGCTATGCTGTGGCTGAATAGATGAATATAGGGAGGGAGTGTAAATGACAGCACTATGATGAATAACCCACTGGAGAGCTGTTGTTGGCTTTTAGATAAAAGATAAGTGTGTCAATATATTATCAAGGTCACATGAACATACTACAGATAACAAACACACATGCAATGGTGCAGAGCTCAACTTGGTTTTACTTTATCCTCACTGTCGTATTGTACAGTAAACACTATATTTCCATTGTCATTGAGGGCTTCTGATGTGGATAATCAACAGCAGTGATTCCCAACCTGGTGTACTAATACACCTGGATGTATTTGGCCGATCCATAGGGGATTCATGACACTAATCGAAAGCATTTTCATTCGATGAATGTCCAAAAAAATGTTGATGCAGACATGTTGCTCACTAATGTAGTAGCTCGGTGGCCTTGGTCAACCCATGACTCATTAATTTTAGGACACATCAGTGTTGGGTGCAGTCTCAAGGCTGGTGCTGTGCGTGATATTCAATGCCTTAACCCCTTCACTAGCCTTGCAGGGGACAGTGGATATCCCCTCAAGCAGTGGCTGCTTACACCTTTCCTCAAGCCACAGAGTGCAGCGGAAAGGCACTAAAACATGTGCCACAGCCAAGCTTGCGCTATAGTGGAGCGCACCATTGGGCTGTTTAAGGGCAGATGGCGCTGCCTCGACAGCACTGGAGGGAGGTTATTGTAGACTCCTGAAAAGGTGTGCCAAATCGTGCTAGCATGTGCACCCAGCAACTGAAATAAAGATTGCTTTGTATGAATGAAGTGTCATTGTGTAGCCTACATACAGGAATGCAAAAAGCACGCTTTTCAGGCCTCCCGCTTTTTTCACGTCAGTTTGTGTGACTTGTGTGAATCGTGCAGATCCTAAGTTTTTTTTGGGGGGGGGTCTGAGAGGGTCTGATTTTAATTTCACCAACAGTTATTCTGGATTGCCCCCACAAAACAAGTGAATAGGGTCCAAGCAAATCAGAACACTGCGCGCCAAAACAGCAGTATGCGCACAAGCGTGAACCACTAGTGTTTCTTCTTGCTGTGTATCTTTTACTGTCTATGGTATCTGCCACTGAAACAAATTTCATTTCGAGACCAGAGTTCGGCGCCAGGCCTTCCCGTTTTACTGATAGCTGGTGAGATCACTTGAGGTATTTTAAGATATAAGATATTTGTGGTTTATATTGTTATATAATCTACTAGTCATGTAACTTATTAAACATTTCAACTAGGCCTATTTCAATTGGGTAGGTAATATGTTGTGTGTGAGTGTGTGTAACCTAAATATCATTACGTTTTAGCTACATCAAGTTCACCTGTAAAAGACCTAATGCTAGCTAGCAGATCAAATTATGGATGGTTGTATCTACATAGAAAAAGTTGACTATATTCATGTTTCTTTTAATATTTTAATATAAAATTCCTGACTTGGCTACTATCACTTATCTTGTACATTAATATTAAAGTATAACCCTACACTACCACTTTTCCAATGTTGTTGTTAATGCTAGATTGGGGCTTGTGCTAGTTTGAGGCTAGCAACTTGCTGACCTCAGAACATACCGGTACCCCTCTGACTCGGAGAGCCTCTCTCTCTCAGCAATGTGTCGGTAGCCCCGGCTTTTTACACTGATGCCACCGAGAAGCATTTAAAAGAAAGTGAGTGACAAACTGCGTTATTTTCAAACGGTGCATGCCCATGGATTTACTATGATTAACGTCTAGAAATATTGCCCTTCAATTTGCTTGCTGTTGGTTAGCTAGCATTGCGTCAAGCATTACTCATCATAACTTTTTTCTCCATATCTGTGTCCTCGATTTTCTCATAGTAACGTTTTGTTAACGCAATCTTACGGTACCATATCTTTAGCTATGAAAGGCGAGAAACTGGAGAGTCGGTTTAGCTGATCAATAGCCGGTTTTGCTATTTTTAAGGAGGTCCTTTTTTATCATGTAAATCGATGCAAATAGACTGTTGAAGATGATTTTTAAGTAGCGCAGTGCACTGATGGATCCATAATCCTTCTATATTTATGGCAACCCCAGAGTAGGCAAGAAATATTTCAGCATATAAACAAGACATTTTGGAAAGGGGCAGAGTGAATTACTTTCATACCCCGTTATGATACAGTTTTGCTAAAATAATCAACTCTGTATTAATTTGCAGAATGAGGGAAATTGAGGTACTCCTTGTGAAACCGATGGATAGAGGCTGTAACATGAAATTAGATTGGTAAGAGTGTTTAACATCTTGTAAATTTAAAATGTATTTTTCTTAATTGTTTGAAAAGTAAAGATTTTGACATTTTCCAATTCAATTCTGATTTTACAGTCCTGCATGATGCCACCGTAAATGTTACATAAACAGTGAAATATATGATCAAACATTATCTGATTTGATGATGGGTAGAACAGATACTGACATTGGGGGGAAACAGTATTGAGAAACTTGCCATTGTGCTGCAGCCATGAAACCTGAGTATGAACACAGGATAAACATGTTTTTTGGATGTTATGTGTTGCAGATAATCATGGATTTTATTGGGAAGGTGACCAAGACATACACAGCTTGTGGCAAGTACATGCAGAACAAACTAGCTCTCAAAAGTAGGACCCTACAGGCCTTGTCCTCCACTGATCTTGTGGTGAGCGGCCATTCCCAGGCTGTTACTCAGCTGAAGGAGTTGGCTAGGATCATGAAACATTTAGTGCCTCTAGAGAGTGACATCACCCAGGAGATCATTAGGTCCAATGTGGACCCCAACCTGGCCAAGTATGAAGATGGAGATGACATTGTGTTGTGAAGTTGTGGGCCCATGTCATGACTGGGCCCATGTCATGAGCTCTCAGCCAGGTTGCAAAATATCAGAGGTGCAAATCTTCATCTTCCATGGGCCACTGTTAGAGTCCTCCTTTAGTCTCATGGGAGATGCTAAAAGATCTAACATGAAGAAGATCTCCACCTTTGATGCAGTGCAGACTAAAATATGTGCTGAGGTCTGGGGGCAAGACTGGCATTGGCATGTTCAAGACATTAACATGGGGTTGATAAAACTCTCTGCCGGAACATTCAGGCTGCAGGGAGAAGGGACAAGACAAACAGAGAGAAGAGGATGGAGGCAAAGCAGAAGAGGCAGGCGGAGTATGGCTGTAGTTTTACATGTGAAAGTGCAGAGAAGGCCAAGACCACTGCTCTGGCCAAAGAGAGGCAGACACGTCTAAAACATGTTGATAAGAAAATGAATGCAGCCAGATGGAAGAACCTAGTTGCAGGAGGTGGCCAGAAATTAAAGCAAGAAGAAGTACTAGATAGTTTTGGAAATTAACAATAAAATGGAATATTCCAAATTAGTGTCAGTGTATTTTGATTTTCAGAATTTCATTTTACTCTATGTACAGGGGTGGGCCGGGGATGGAAGGGGTTGGTGGCAATAAAGGTTTCTGGATATATTTCGCGGGGCGAGGGCTTCAATTACCTCTCTCTTTTTTGACCATACATGTTTGCAACCCTGTATATACTGTACATTTGACTTGACTGCATTCATTTTACTTATTTCACTTACCTTTGTCATCCGGTGCATCTGGCGCTTCAGCGTCCCCCTCTGCATCACTCATCACTCCACTTAAACCCCTTTTCCACCAAAGCTGGCTCTGGTTCGGAACTGGTGCTGGTTCAGAGTTGGTTCACCTTGCCAACCTTCTCAGAACCTGTTTGTTTTTCCACACACTAGAGAGCCCAGAGAATGACGTTGTTGCGTCACTGTGTACGTTGTCATACGTCATAGCTTTCCCAGAAACGCTAGCGCCAACTTCAATCATAGCAACTACAATTGCGAAATATACTTCATATAATTGTCTTTCTGCAAATGTTTCTCCTGGCTTTGCGATCCTATATTGGGATAAGAAGAAGACGGTTAGAAGACATTTGTGCTGCTCGTCTGGATAACTATGGACAGAGGTTATGTTTCAGAAGAAGGGTAATTATCTAACATGTTTCTACCCTTATTATTGATGTTAGCTCTTGTTGGAAGCAATGTTAGCTACAGCAAACCTGCCAAACTGCATGCATTTTGCGTACCATTTATGCAATTTCAAGTCAAAGTACGCTGGTACAAAATACTACTCTTTAATATGCAAAAATTGTATCTCATGCACCTGCTTCTCCAACAAGTGATGGGTATCTATCTAGTAATCATGATACAGCTGCTGGATTCACTCTCCTCGTCCATTGACAATGACCCACCACTGATGCGTTATTAAACTGGTAAGGAAATTTACCAAACTGGTTGCCTTATACATCATTTGAAAAGGGGCTACTCAAGGACATAGCTAACCAACACTTTTATAGTTCGCTAGCTTTTTTGCATAAAGATATAAAACTGTAAATTTTTGTGAAGAATCAACAACAAGTGGGACACAATCATGAAATGGAACAAAATTTATTGGATATTTCAAACTTTTTTAACAAATAAAAACTGAAAAATTGGGTGTGCAAAATTATTCAGCCCCCTTAAGTTAATACTTTGTAGTGCCACCTTTTGCTGCGATTACAGCTGTAAGTCGTTTGGGGTATGTCTCTATCAGTTTTGCACATCGAGAGACTGACATTTTTGCCCATTCCTCCTTGCAAAACAGCTCGAGCTCAGTGAGGTTGGATGGAGAGCGTTTGTGAACAGCAGTTTTTAGTTCTTTCCACAGATTCTCGATTGGATCCAGGTCTGGACTTTGACTTGGCCATTCTAACACCTGGATATGTTTATTTGTGAACGATTCCATTGTAGATTTTGTTTTATGTTTTGGATCATTGTCTTGTTGGAAGACAAATCTCCGTCCCAGTCTCAGGTCTTTTGCAGACTCCATCAGGTTTTCTTCCAGAATGGTCCTGTATTTGGCTCTATCCATCTTCCCATCAATTTTAGCCATCTTCCCTGTCCCTGCTGAAGAAAAGCAGGCCCAAACCATGATGCTGCCACCACCATGTTTGACAGTGGGGATGGGGTGTTCAGGGTGATGAGCTGTGTTCCTTTTACACCAAACATAACGTTTTGCATTGTTGCCAAAAAGTTCGATTTTGGTTTCATCTGACCAGAGCACCTTCTTCCACATGTTTGGTGTGTCTCCCAGGTGGCTTGTGGCAAACTTAAAACAACACTTTTTATGGATATCTTTCAGAAATGGCTATCTTCTTGCAACTCTTCCATAAAGGCCAGATTTGAGCAGTATACGACTGATTGTTGTCCTATGGTCAGACTCACCCACCTCGATCTCTGCAGTTCATCCAGAGTGATCATGGGCCTCTTGGCTGCATCTCTGTTCAGTCTTCTCCTTGTATGAGCTAAAAGTTTAGATGGACGGCCGGGTCTTGGTAGATTTGCAGTGGTCTGATACTCCTTCCATTTCAATTTTATCGCCTGCACAGTGCTCCTTGGGATGTTTAAAGCTTGGGAACTCTTTCTGTATCCAAATCCGGCTTTGAAGTTCTCCACAACAGTATCTCGGACCTGCCTGGTGTGTTCCTTGTTCTTCATGATTCTCCCTGTGCTTTCAACAGACCTCTGAGACTATCACAGAGCAGGTGCATTTATACGGAGACTTGATTACACACAGGTGGATTCTATGTATTATCATTAGTCATTTAGGTCAAAATTGGATCATTCAGAGATCCTCACTGAACTTTTGGAGAGAGATTGCTGCACTGAAAGTAAAGGGGCTGAATAATTTTGCTCGCCCAATTTGTCAGTTTTTTATTTGTTAAAAAAGTTTGAAATATCCAATAAATTTCATTCCACTTCATGATTGTGTCCCACTTGTTGTTGCTTCTTCACAAAAAAATACAGTTTTATATGTTTGAAGCCTGAAATGTGGCAAAAGGTCGAAATGTTCAAGGGGGCCGAATACTTTTGCAAGCACTGTATGTAACATGTTTTTTTCTTTTTGTAAATGTTATTAAATTATTGATACAATATTTAGCAAGGATTAAAATCAAATTCAATACATACTTTTTTCTTCAGATAAGCTAGACTCGTCAAGAGTCAAATTCTGTATGTAGTTTCCATTGTTTGCTTCCGAAGATGTGTGAGTCAAGTGTGACCTCCCATTTTCTCTATCAATTCTTTCCCTCATTGTTCTCTTTTCGAGGGTTTCTCCTCCACCGAGAGTGACTCAAAAACGACAGAAAGAGCAAAGGGGGATAAATGGGATATGGCCTATATGTTCTGTTGCATTCTATGTCATTCCTAAAATCCCTTCGGTGTTGTGTACCATATCCCATTTTGAACTCAATAGTTCTTACAGCAATACATTATTTGAAGACTCGACAGGTTATACATTTGTTTTAAAACCTACTTTTATCACTGCTGGAATTTTATTTAATATTTACATCAAGATCTCCCAGCCAATCCCAACCCTTAAAACAAACACTGAAAACCTGTAATCCCTAATTCTAAAACATGTGTTATGGATTATGATAAAGTCACAGGATTACAAACCTGTGTATTCTCCAAAAGAAATAGTGGTCTATAGCAACTTGTCTACAATAAAGAGCACATGTAAAGTACAACAATTTAAGTCAATTGCAAGAACTTAGCCAGTGTTCTGCATGGAGTACGTCAGCACCATCTTTTTAGTTGATTGCCTCTTTACTTTTTTCTTCCCATTCCCCTCTCAACTCCCACTGACCCTGCCTTGTTGGCAGCTCCGCAACTCCTTGGACAAATGTGGGATGGCGAGGGGTACTCCATTGTTTCATCCAACCACATGTCGTTGAGCCGCTGATTCTTCTCACACTGCTCATCCAACAAGGACTTGTTGCACAGGATGATTACATTCATTAACTATTCCTCCAAAACTGAATTTACAGACGCCCCATCTGCACACAAGGAGTCGCTGGAGAGCGACATGGCAGGCTGCTTAATAGACACTCAGATATATGTAATTTATCCAACTCAAATTATCCAGATCTTCCTACTTTAGTGAAAATGACAGCTTTGCTCGTGACTCCTCCACTGTCAAAGCACATACTGTTTACTGATGCATTCTGCCCTGTTCTGATAACTCCCTGGTTTACCATCAATGTTGGTTATCTTGGAAAATGTATTTTCTAAAATGTGTTTAAAACCAAGCGTAGGGAACTTAGTGCTACATACACGTTTCAGACGATTTAGCAGGTATTGTAGCAGGGGACATTTCATTCACAACTTGTAGCAGGGCACTTCAGACATTAATGAAAACGTCAGCCATGGCAAGTGAGCTAAAAATGGCAAATCAGTGACAACACGCATCTACCAAACTGAACTACAGTGCCTCAAGGAGTGGCAGAACAAAGGTCTGGTCATGCATAAGGCACAAGTGCTTCTCTCTCCTTTCTGCACCTACTGAGTCAGAGTGCAATAAAGAAAAAGTGGAGTTGCGCTTGGCCAAATCAAACCTTTTTTAGGCTATGTCTGAAGCCATGGTAAGCCTGTGCATTAATCCGACCATATCTGTAACAAACACATTACAGTATCAGAATAAATAGAGATTTAGCTCTTTACCTGTATGCAGATGACACTTACCTTTGTTACTTCTCTGACTTTTTACCTATGGATGTCTCTCATCTAATTTTGAGGCAATCTTACATCATCAAAACATGATACAATAAGTGAACATGTAATGGACTATTACAGACATATAGTGGCGCTAGACCGCTATACTCTGTAATCACAGCCAGTTACATGATCATATCACAACGTTTAGATAGCCTATTACTATATTCAAACAGACAACCCCTTTTTTTTTGTTGATATTATTGTATTGAAAGAGACATCACGTTTTGAAGTGAAGCTCACTAACAATTGGCTTTAAAGGCTACCTGCATTCTAAGTAAACTCACAAAAATCTACAGATTGTACCTGTAAATACACTTTCACAGAAATGTATAGACATGGTGAACACTCTGAGATTAAGTGCTAAAGGCAGCCTTGTCTGACCTCTAAACACACCTTCCCCACATCCCACACCTCTCCCACACCTCCGCCTCATCAAACCTGTAAAATCATCGAGGACTCATTTAGACTGGAGCCTATTAAATCATCAGGCCACCAGGGATTCCCAAACAGAAAGTGACATAGCAAATTCTGTTTGCACAAACTTCTTGCCTTATTTGTTAAAAGAGATGTTAGCTGCGCCCGTGTTTTTATAAAGAATATCCCCACGTGTAGTGGAATGAGAAAATGTTTACGGGACAGAAATGCAGATATTAAGAGCGGCCGGCCAGCTGGCTACCCCACACCTATCCTTCCCAAAGTGGCTTCCTTAGAGATGCTTATACAGAGGATGGGGGAGGTGAAAAGTATCACCCCCCTCACTGGACAACTCAAGCACAGCCTGAATGTGAAGACCAACTTAACACCTAATGTAAAACAACAGCCAATGGACCAAATATTATGACATTTGATGTTTTCCTGACCATCCCATATACACACTTGCACTATGTTGCACATGTCATGTTTTTTCTTTATAGATAACTATATAGTTGGCTGGCCAGAATATGTTGAAGGTTCTACAGTCAAACCTGGGGTGGGACATTTCAATTTCATGTAAATGTGTACAGCCCGTTCTTTTGTAATGGTATTTGCGCCAGGATGGTGCCTATATGTCTATCAATAATCCCATCATGTAAATGTGTTGAAATGTGTTGCTTCGTTCCAACTCCAGCCAGTGAACTGATCTTCATTTCGTATGCAACAGGAGATGTGGGTGTCACCTCTTCGGAGGGGATAAAAAGTATTTCTTTAGGTTAGTCGAGGTCGTCAATCGTAACCGATACTCCTGGCATACGTTTCGTTGCCATAGTGCTGTGTGTTAGAGTAGATTAATTACACTAAACTATATAGTCTTTGTTTAGGGCAGTTTTAGGATTTTAGGATGACATGTATTAATATTCTTGGTATTGTATTTTGTGATTTCATTGTCCGGTTCCTTATTGACTGCAATACTCCTAAACAGTTCAGCTTCCGGAAGCATTCCTGGTTTGAAAATCGGGCCGATGTCGACTCTGACTACCGCTGGTTGAGGAGGATTCAGCGAAGACAGAGTTAAGCCCAGACATAGGTCATATTTAGCGTGGCTTGGAGCATCTAGGCTAGCTACCTGGCAGTTTTCCAAGTTAACACCTGTTAGAGCCCAGGTGAACTCGCTCAGCTAACATTTATAAACAAATAATTATAATAATAATTATAATATAATGCATTCAACTTATATAGCGCTTTTCTTCCAAGGAACCCAAAGTGCTTTACACAGTTAGGGGGAAAGCCCACCTCATCCACCACGAATGTGTAGTACCCACTTGGGTGATGCACGGCAGCCATTTTGCGCCAGAATGCTCACCACACATCAGCTATCAGGTGGAGAGGTGAGTAGTTATATATGCCAATTAGGAAGGAGGGGGATTATTAGGTGGCCTTGATTGAAGGGAATTTGGCCATGACACCGGGGTTAACACCATACCTGCAAACTCAGAAGGGCTGAAAAAGGTGACACATTTTATAAAGCCCCCCCCCCCCCCAAGAAGAAAATATAGGGGAAAGACAACATTTTCTTCAGGTAGAAAAAACTAACTCTGACTGTATTATTCAACGTTAAATGGTTCACCAGAGCACGTGTTTCATCACTCATTAACGTTAAACCAGACACCAATGGGTCTTGTTTCATTAAATTACGTGTTCATTTTTATTTTGCTCATCTCTATGACAAGATGTACATAAAAATCTGATAACAACACTAATGCAGTGGAGATAGCCTTGACAAAATCCTTCACATTGAACTAACATGTGTAGGTTAACAACACAATTTGCTGAT
>JACXGM010007967.1:0-29725 GCA_016801145.1 Umbra pygmaea | reverse complement strand
GAACAGTGTTTTGTCATTGTCAGTACACATTTGTTAACACACATGGTTCATTTATTATTTTACTCTCTTACGGTCAATGTGTTGATTTACATATTCAAATTTAATCTAAATTATACTATAGCTACATGGCTTACCTTTGTTAGGTTTGTGTAAAGCAGTGCAGTTAAAAGTTGCAGTTATATTTGAACTTATGAAAAATTAAAAGGTCAACCATTAGTAATAGATATTCTTATTTGTTATTGTTATTTAATTATCTATCTATTATTTACCAGGCCAAAGCAGACACTTTTCTCCTAAATGATTTACTGAAAAGCTTTTATATGACTGACTTTTCCATTTTTCTTGCGATGTAAATTACAGTTAACGCCACTTTGTGGTTATATTCGGCGACTATAAACGTCATACAACATGTGCATCAATTAACCATGTTAATTCGTGTCCAGCAAGCATGTTATATTTACCAATGCCTAATTTCATCATGCTTAAATAATATTTAAAATATGTGTTGCCACGGCAGTTAAATAAATGACAGTTTCGACTTACGTTAGCAGTTAGTTTAATTACTAATGTTAACTAGCATTTGAATTAGCAATAATTAGCCTGTGCCTATGTCCTATCTATTGGGTATGAATTAATGTCACCTGTTCTTGAATGTCATGGCGTTATATTTTAAAATACAAAAATACTATGCAAAATTACAAAAATAATCTGAATACTTACCAAAGGTTGCTACTATGGTCTCAAGTCTCTACATGAGCAAGATTCGGGAATGCTGTCTATGCAAATGGGAGCAGATTCTTCAGGCGCGTCTAACATAAAAATCACCGCTTTCAGAGACGTTGCTCACATCACATCTACGTCACCACACTCAGCTGAGGCTGCGCAGTATGCTCGGCTATCATTTTAAAAAGTTGTTCAATTGGGCTTCAAGCGCTCTCCGTTGAAATGAATGAGATCGTTCCATCCTGTTATTAATACATCCATGTAGTTAACAGACAAGGGGTTAGGGGCCAAGATGGCGACCTATTCAGACGCTTTATTCTGAGCTCTAACCAAGTACCAGTGATTTTAAATGTTTGACTGATATATTAACTGATAAACAAAGGAGTGGGAAGTTGCTCTGGCACTTAGTAAACCTACTCGCCCGAACAAAAGTTGTAACAAGGAATTTAGTTGGTCGAACGGGGTGAAGTAATTTACGAACTGTTTGTAGCTAGCTAGGTCTTGCTAAATCCAGGACACGTGCGCTGTTCAACGTAATCTTGCTAACCGCAGAGCCCTGTGTGATAAAATGTCAAAGAGAGACGCCAAGAATATGAAGAAAGGAGGCATGATAATGGATTTAGAGGTCGACAATTCATTTTCTGGGTTATGTACACCGCTTCCTGTCACTCCCACAAAAAGTCCACAACCAAAGAAGGTCTGCACTAAAGACGTTGACACAGTATCTAATGCCGAAATCCTAAAAGCCAATAATGGCCTGAATGACCGTTTCTCAAAATTTTAGGAGATTGTCAGTAAAAATACAGCGGAGATTGCCAGAGTACAAGAAGAAATTAAAGGGCTGGAAATCGAATGGAAAGGAACTGATGATAGAGTGAAGAAGATGAGTGATCAGATGACTACCCTGTGGGAGAAACAAGAAGAAGCTGAGTGGTACACCAGGAGATAGAATCTTCGTCTTCTGAATCTCCACGAGAGCAGCAATGAAGACGTGAGGAGAGAGGTGCTGGAAATAATAGCTGGCATCATCCCAGAGGAAATGAGCAAACTACGATTTATGGTGGACTCTGTGCACAGAGTGGGACGCCCTCGAGAAGATAAAAGCACACGCCCTATCATCATACAATTCACCATGCGCTCCTTCAGATTCAAGGTATGGAGAGCTTCCCTCAATGCTGACGTCATGAAGAAAAAGAACCTCCGTCTAACAGAAGATTTAACTCAACAGGAGAGAGAGTGCAGAAACAAACTTTGGCCACTTGTGAAGCAAGTGTGTGATGCTGGGAAAAAACTAAATGGCTGGGACCTGCTGTCATCATTAACGGTCTGAGACATACTGCATAATATGCAAACAGTCACTTGAAGTGAGTTAAAAGGTTACTGTGATATTCCTGTTTTATATTATTAGAGCAAGTTGCTCTCTTCAATGGTTATAAATAAGATTCTCAGGGGTTTTCCTTAATTAGGTACTTGTGTTCAGAGCTTTATACTTCGTGGTAAACTAACCCAAGATATATCTCAGAGTATTTTCTTATTAACTAGTTCCTAGAACTTTAGCAGACATCCAGTTCAGACCTTTCTTTTTCTTATTATGGCAGATTTCAATTTTAGTTCTTTAAAAATAATTTATTTTAATGTCAGAGGCATCCTGGACAGTACCAAAAGGAAATCAATATTTATGTTCAGTAGACGAAAAAATGCAGAGCTGATTTTTTTTTACAAGAGACTCACTCGATGAATAGCAATGAGAACTTTTGGAAAGCACAATGGGGTGACCAATGTTATTTTTGTCATGCCTCACAAAATTCAGCAGGTGTCGCCATTCTTCTTAATAAATTTAAAGGAGACATTGTTGATACAATGATTTCAGATGAGGGTAGATGGATAATTTTGGTTTTCAAATTGGACAATTCCTACTTCTTTATAGTTTGTAATCTATATAATTATAACAATGCATCTAAAGCTAAATTATTGTTAAAGCATCTCTATAAGGAACTTGTGACCCTTAAATCCAGATTTAAGGATGCACATCTGATTATTGGAGATGATTATAATGATGCCCCGGATGATCTTGTAGATAGAGTACCTGCAAGATCTGCACCTAGTTCAGGATTCAAGAGCACTACATTCATCTGTGAACAGCTGTCAATTATAGATGTTTGGCAATTTTTGAATCCGAATATAAATAATTTACATTGAGCAATGCCAGTAGATCCTTAAAGTCTATAATTGACCTATGGCTTATATCTCCCTCATGTTTACACTTTGTCTTAGCATCGTCACACAATTATGCCCCACCTTCTGACCACAATTTAATTTTAATCCAGTTAG
This sequence comes from Umbra pygmaea, assembly GCA_016801145.1. Taxonomy (NCBI): domain Eukaryota; kingdom Metazoa; phylum Chordata; class Actinopteri; order Esociformes; family Umbridae; genus Umbra; species Umbra pygmaea. The sequence continues at coordinate 26,671 of JACXGM010007967.1, read as the reverse complement.
CAGGAACAAAACAACAAAATAGTAATAAACGTGGTTATTGGAAACTAAATAATAATTTGCTAAAAGATAAAAAGTTTTGTGATTTGGTTAAAAATATTGCTAAAAGCATTTTTAGTAATAATGAAATGAATCACATACAAAAATGGGAATATTGCAAATTTTAAATCAGGGCAACAGCAATTAAACGAAATAAAGATCTTAACAAAAATAACATAGCTAAAGAAGTCAGTATTATTGATGAAGTGAATGTGTTGATGACTAAAGACACTTTCAGATGAAGAAGAAATAAGAATGAATGAATTAAGGGAGGTAACAGATACTATGTACATTGAAATGGCTAATGGAGCTTTTGTAAGGTCACGAGCTAAGTGGCTGGAACAAGGGGAAAGAAACACAAGCTATTTCTTTGCGTTAGAGAAGCGTAATCACAAAAGAAATAATATAACTACACTCAAAATTAATGATAATATCACTTCTAATCCTGCCGACATTGGAAGATATGTTGGTGACTTTTATAGCAATATATACAAATCTAGTGCTCAGGTTGATGAATGTGACAGATTTATTGAGTCAGTTAGAGAATTCACACCTATTATATCTGAACATTTTAAAATAGAATGCGATCAACCCATTACTAAAGTTGAAATATCCAAAGCTGTTAGTTCATTGAAAAAAAGTAAATCCCCGGGTAATGATGGCCTCTCAGCCGAATTTTACTTGCATTTTTGGGATACTGTCAAGAACCCTCTATTTGATTTATTCAGAGAATGTATTTTAAAAAAGGAAATGTCCACAAGTATGAAGCAAGGCTTAATATGTCTCCTCCCAAAACCTGATAAAGATCATTTACTGATAGAAAATTGGAGACCTATTACGCTCCTAAATATTGATTACAAAATTTTGTCATTAGTTTTTGCTAAACGGTTAAAAAGATCTCTTCATGAGATTACAACACTAATGAAACGCAAACTGGTTTCATGTCTAACCGTCACATAAGTTTGAATATAAGACTTGTTCTTGACTTGTTGGACTATTCTGACATTGATACTGACTCTCTGATTGTCTTTGTCGATTTTTATAAAGCATTTGATACGGTAGAACATTACTTTTTAATCAAAGCACTTCGGACCACAGTTGAAATGATTTACAAAAATATTGACAGCTGTGTTATGTTGTATCCAAATACCACACAAAGATTTCCTGTATTAAGATCTGTACGCCAAAGCTGTCCTCTTGCACCATTCTTGTTTCTGGTGGCGGTGGAATTACTCTCAATACATATCTGACATAATCCCATTATTAAAGGGCTGACTGTATTTGGTAGGGAAATTAGATTGACTCAACTAGCGGATGATACAGCTCTCTTTCTGAGTGACAAACACCAGATTTAACATGCCATATCCCTAATTGATAAATATTCAGCTGCTTCGGGTTTAACACTTAACAAATCCAAATGTTAATTTTTATTTCTGTATCATTTTGAGGAGGAAAACATGTTTAGCATACCTGTCAAGAAATCTGTAAAATACTTGAATACAAAGTATTCAAATTTGTAAGGACTACAAGGAACGCCAATTACTTAACTTCTCTTCTAAACTGCAGAAAACAAAAACAATACTGAACTTATGGCTTCAAAGGGACATCTCAATATTGGGAAGAATCTTTTGACCAAAGCAGAAGGGGTCTTAAGGTTTGTTTACCCTTCCCTCTCTCTCAGTATCTCTGATGCAACATGTAAAGTTATTAATGATATATTTACAAACTTTGTTTGGAAAAATGGGCACCATCATCTTAAAAATGCAGTGCTTTCTGGTTCTAAAGATGAAGGAGGATTTGAATTCCTGGACTTTGGGGTCTTAAATTATACCTTTAGGGTGAAATGGTTGAAAGAATGTTTGAGTGATCCAGGGTCATTATGGTTCTTCATCCCAAATAACATAATCAAGGGAGCAGGTGGTCTTACATTTTTATTGAGATGTGACTACAAAATTACTAAGTTACCATTAAAACCATCACAATTTTATCAACAAGCTCTTCTAGCATGGAAGTTATGTCATTTGCATAACTTCTCTCGCACAAGTCAATTATGTGGAACAATGAATGTATCACTAGGAGGAGCAAGTCACTCTACTTACAAAATTGGATTGAAAGAAAGATTATGTTCTTAAAATACCTTTTTAACTGTAACGGCCAATTACTTAATTACGAAGCTTTTCTTAGAGAGAAAGCATTCCCGATAACATTCAAAGAATACAGCTCAGTTTTTAATTATATTCCTAATGGACTGTTAGAACTGATGAAAAGTTATAAAAAACAAAATGAAGTTCCTAGACTGACATATGCACTGCATAAATGGTATTGACATTATGAACAAACAATGTACCAATAAACACATAAGGAAATGCTTTCTAAGTCTAAAGAAAATTAAACCTCGTGGAAATTCTACTGGAATTCTCAATTTACAAATATTAATTGAAACAAGGCATGGCTTTTCCCTTTTAAATATTGTATTACAAACAAAGTTAGAGAATTACACATGAAAATTTTACATAATATATATCCTACCAACATACTAATTTCAAAATGTATGCTTGTTGATAATAATTGCACCTTTTGTAGGTCAGAACAAGAATCTCTAACTCACTTGTTTTTTGATTGTCCACTTTGCATTGTATTTTGGAAGGAATGTGAAAATTACATAGCAGCTAAAACTTCATATTCAATTACAGTAGATAGGAAAGTTGTATTCACATACTTTGAATGTGAAGATAGAAATCTGAGCAATATCACAAACCTTTTTATTTTACTAGGCAAATTCCATATTCACAAAGCAAAATTTTCAAAATCCAAACCATGTTTTAAATTCTTTTTAATTGAAATTGGCATGTACTTTGAGTCTCTTAAGCTGGTAACAAATAAGAAAGGTTCTGCATTACTCAGTACTTACCTCAACCTTTTTATTAACCTTTTTATTTAACTGTGTGGTCCACCCCGGTTAGAACGATTTGTAGATATGTCTTAAAATCTTTGAGTTATCTATTTCTTTTATTTTTATTTTTTTATTATATGAATGTTTAAATATATATTTATATTTATTTCTTTATCTCTGTATTCTTATATTTTCATTTATTTATATTTATTAAATTTAACTTGATGATATGTTTACACATATTAAAAACTTTTTATACTTTATTCTCAGGTATATCTGTGGATGAATTGTGATTTCTGATTGTATGTAAATTTTCTTCCAATAAAAAAACTAGTTAACAGACAAGCATTGTGTGTATAATGTTCATATAACCATTCTTTAAAACTTTTTAAAATATATTTTTATTTGTCCAGATAACTCAATCTGACTGATCATAGATAAATTGAAAGTAATGAGCAAAGTCTTTCGCCAGATACAGCACTGTCATTGAGGCTATTTATAGCCAACAGACAAATATGTCTGTTGTTATGAAAGAGACACATGTAACCACAAGAGGAACAAACAGGAACATAAGCTAGCTAGTCCTGGACAGAAAGAGAGAAATCCCCAAGGACTATGCTAGGTTGTTGGTTAAAAAATGCATCTGTCAAAAACAGCCGAGAATACAGCTTGGTTGCTTCTGTACCAGATTTTACTCAAAATACCACAAAGTCCAGAATTCAATGCCAACTTTGGGCCTGCACACTGCGAGTCGCTTCAGTGGAAGCAAATTGAGCATATGGACGTTGGCGACTACCTAGAAATTCTACACCGCAATCTGAAACAATTATTATGAATCCCAATATTGTCCCAAAGCTATAAGCCCTAAAATCCTTCATTCGGCACATACAGTGGGTACGGAAAGTATTCAGACCCCTTTAAATTCTTCACTCTTTGTGTCATTGCAGCCATTTGATAGAATCGAAAAAGTTCATTTTATTTCTCATTAATTCACACTCAGCACCCCATCTTGACAGAAAAAAACAGAAATGTAGAAATATTTGCTAATTTATTAAAAAAGAAAAACTGAAATGTCACATGGTCATAAGTACTCAGACCCTTTGCTCAGTATTGAGTAGAAGCACCCTTTTGAGCTAGTACAGCCATGAGTCTCCTTGGGAATGATGCAACAAGTCTTTCACACCTGGATTTGATGATCCTCAGCATATGTATCTAATACAGTATGACCAAGAATAAAAAGCTTAAAAAATGACATATTTCTCTTTTCTTTAATAATATTTGTTTAAATTAAGATATTGGTTCATAAATGCTTACCTTTGTTTTTAGCTAAGCTAAGAATGGGATTAGCCGATGGTAGCTAGTTAGCATGAGTTTTCCGGATGGTAGATGTAAAGTGAGTCCAAAGAAGGCACTGAACTTGACGGTACGCTGCTTGGACTGGCTGGGCCATCAAATTCAGGCTGGTACAGGTTAGAAACAATGTAGGTGTCCGGTACAGTGGTAAATAACTAGGTGCTAGTGCTTAAAATAGCTGATCAGCTAGCAACCTCTCTATCGGAGGATCTAGGTGTTGGAAATAGATTAATCATTATAAAGAAATAAATTAGGCGAATAGCATTACAATTGTTTTTTATATATGGCTGTTCTTTGGTCAGCCTAGTGGCTGACCAAAGCCAACACGGTAATTGGCTGTCAGTTGGAAAAAATATTTTTTAATTATTATGTAGATCTGATATGACTGCAGATTCCACAATGGGAAAGTTTAATTGTCGCTTCAAATGTGTCAAGACATGGTTTTTATAGCTCCTGCACCAAAATAGAATACTATTTTATCTTAGAAATTCCTCCATCTTGATTGTATTCCTGTGTAGCAAGACGGTCACTATTTATCTAGTATCTTCAAAGTGGAAGTTCACCTGCAAGCCAGAAGTTACACACATTTAACATTCATTTGAATGGAGAAAATATCACATAAAAACTTAAATAATAAATAACTAAACTATCCATGCTATTCAAAAACACTGCACCATAAAAGGACACAATGTCATTTCAAAAGAAAAAAAACTTGCAATACGGCATCCCCTAACGAGTTCCAAATTGGTTGAACTAAAAATAATAATACTAGACCAGTGCATTTCAGAGAAACTGTATATTTTGATCAAAAGCAAGTCGTCACTCGAGCAATTTTCATAACTTGCCATCTCGAAAATGTGATTGTAGCTGTTGACAGCTTCTTTTTTGTGTGCCATGTGTTTGGATGAACCGCTTGCATGCCCTCGCACAGATCTGAACAAGGAGTTGCAGAGCTGCCGACAACAGGCAGCATTAGGGGAAATTGGGAGAGAGAAAGATTTAAAGAAAATAAAAAACAGTGACCCCAAACTTTTAAACACTAGCATATGTCTGCTTGCTTCAAATCTGCAAAGTAGTTAAAATGCTATCAGTTCCATTTTAAAATGACAATTCCAGAGTAAATAAAACATATAGTATTATCCATAGCACATGATTCAGCACGAGCAATGGTTTAGATTTTATAGAGCAATCACCATATAAAATTATGGCCTACAGTGAGTTGAATGTGAGAGTGACATGGGTCCCTGTTTTGTGTCGCTGGCTATATTGCCTCAAGTGCCTGAGGATTTGAGACTATATTTGGATTAAATACTTCCTAGTGACCCATAGCACATGGTATGTATAATGTGAGCATAACCATTGTTTTTAAAACCATTTTTAAAATATATTTTAATTTTCCAAATAACTCAATCTTTCTACGTGATTAAAACATCCTAAAACCAGCCTCTATTTAGAGTTCACTAAGCTAATTAAAGAATTATACACTTTGTTATACATCTTTTAGTTTGAAGGTTCTCATTATACCGAAAATATGATGTCACACACACAGCAACTAAAAATGGCAAGTCTTTTCATAACACGACGAAAACAGCCGAGAGTACAATTCGGTTGCTTCTGGACCGGATTTTACTCAAAATACCACAAAGTCCAGAATTGAATGCAACCTTTGCGCATGCGCACTGCAAGTCGCTTTAGTGGAGTTGAGGTTAGCATAAGGACCTTGGCTACTAACTAGGAATTGTACAACGCAACTTGAAACATTGACTACGGGTCACAATATCTAGCTTTAAACCCTAAAATGCTTCATTAAGTACTGTACAGATTTAGCCAGAATCTGCAACAGATTATTTTTTATGTTACGTTCGTTTCTCCAGGTATTTACACAATCACCGACAGCTACATTGAAGCTAATGATCCACTATCACCGACAACTAGTACTGTACATTGACGAACAACAAACTCTATTTAGCCACTCACCCATTGCTCTAACTCGTCTTTTCGGATACAACTCTCTAGCGATATTAACTGTAGTGGTTCTCTCTTGATACTCTGTAATAATGTCAACTTCCTTTGATCCTGATCACGTCATTGAACTGAATTGTAAAGGGGAAGTTAAAATCGAATATCAACTGCCAGTATATGCTATTAGTTAATGAAGAGGGACCAGTAATTGGCTGTTGTTAGAAAGCTATGGTATTAGCTAGCGTGGCTGGATGTATATTATAATATTTACAACTGATATGAGCTATAATATGACCTTCAGTAGGTACTGTACATGTTTAACTATAATCTGTCACCAATACATTTTCAAATGAATTTGAAAATATCATACAATATACACAAATGACATGCTAAATTGGCTATCATTCACTTAACTAGACAGCTAATAATGTCACATCTTTAAAACTGACCATTTGAATGATAATTACACACCAAATCACCTATTTGGTTAACATTTCTACATTTAGCAATGTTCTATAAATGTTCAATATTCATTAGATCATAAATGCTTACCTCTGTGGTCAAAACACCTAGCTCCCTATTTATATTATTCACTTCACTAGACAGCTAATGTCAAGTCTTTAAAACTGGACAGTTTGAATGATAATTATATGCCAAGAAGGTCAATCACCAATCTGGTTAACATTTCTACATGTTTAGCAATGTTCTATAAACATTCATTATTCATTAGATCATAAGTGCTTACCTTTATGGTGCAGTGTTTTGCTAAACCATCACTGGGATTAGCCGATGTTAGCTAGTTAGCCAGATTAGGTGTCCCTTAAATAACTAGCGACTAGTGCTAAAAATAGGTGATCAGCTATGATTGGTAAATTAAGTTTCCCAAGGCTATTAATTGTGATTTAGGAAGGATCATTATAAAGATATATATGAGGTGGCCAGTTGAGCGAATTGCGTTGCTACAGCTAGCAGGCTAGGACACAGCAGTCGACCGGAGCATCGGATGGGCAGCCCTTGGTGCTGAAAACACATCGCATCGGTGAGCACAACTCTGGGACGTTGGCATGTTGTTAGCTACTCATGGTACACTGCGCTTGATTTCTTTTGTAAAATTTTAATGACAAGCAAAGTAAATGTCTGACTGTCTTCCCAACGCCATTTTGTTAAATCATGTTGATGCAGTTCTCCTGCAAACCAGGAGCGGTGTTATATCTGTTTTGCATTCAACTGAATGGAGAAATGAATCACTTAAATATGGAAATAAAGAAAATAAACTATCGATTTATTTCAAACTTACAAGCGTTTCAAACAGTAATTGGACACATAAGGTCCAATTGGGAGAAAAGTAAAAGCCTGCAATATGGCGTTCCTGAATGAATTCCAAATTTGGGTGAAATAATAATAATAATATAAAAATTTACGATAACAATATCTTGCTCGAACTTCGTCGGATCAAAATAATAAAATTTACTGAAACAATATCTTGCTCGGACTTCGTCGGATCCAAATAATAAAATTTACTGTAACAATAACTTGCTCGGACTTCGTCGGATCAAAATAATAAAATTTACTGTAACAATATCTTGCTCTGACTTTGTTGGATCAAAATAATAATAATGTAAACATTTACGATTTCAATATATTGCTTGCAATTTGTGTGATCGAAATAATGTGAGATAATAGTAAGTGGTCATGCCACAGGCAAGCACACTTAATATCAAACAGAAAGCAACCAGCATGCAGCAGCAAACTTCAATACAGCAGTACATCAATACTGATTAATAATGAGTCAAGTTTATACAGTCGTACGCAAAAGTTTAGGCACCCCTGACAATTTCCATGATTTTCATTTATAAATAATGGGTGGTTGGATCAGCAATGTCATTTTGGTCCATCAAATAACTGAAGGACACAGTTGTTTCGGTAGTGAAATGAGGTTCATTGGATTAACAAAAAGTGTGCAATATGCAGCAAAACGAAATGAGACCAGTGCATACATTCGGGCACCCTTGTCATTTTGTTGATTTGAATACCTGTAACTACCTAGCACTGATAAATTAGAACACACAATTGGTTTGGTGAGCTCATTAAGCCTTGAACTTCATAGACAGGTGCCTCAAATCATGAGAAAAGGTATATAAGGTGGCCAATTGCAAGTTTTTGTTCTCTATGACACTCCTCTGAAGTGTGGAAACACGGGGGCCTCAAAACAACTCTCAAATAACATTAAAACAAAGATTGTTCAACATTATGGTTTAGGGGAAGGCTACAAAAAGCTATTGCAGAGATTTAAGCTGTCAGTGTCCACTGTGAGAAACATAGTGAGGAAATAGAAGGCCAGAAGTGACAGGCCAAGTAAAATATCGGAGAGGCAAAGGCAAAGGATGGTGAGAATGGTCAAAAAGAGTCCACAGACCACCTCATGACCTACAACATCATCTTGCTGCAGATGGTGTGACTGTGCATCGTTCAAGAATTCAGCGCACTTTGCACAAGGAGAAGCTGTACGGGACTGTGATGCGGAAGAAGCTTTTTCTGCACACACACCACAAACAGTGTCACTTTACGTATGCAAACGCACATTTGGACAAGCCAGCTTCATTTTTGATGAAGGTGCTGTGGACTGATGAAACAAAGATGGAGTTATTTGGTCATAACAAGGGGCGTTATACATGGCAGCAAAAGAACACAGCATTCCAAGACAAACACTTGCTACCCACAGTAAAATTTGGTGAAGATTCCAACATGCAGAGGGGCTGTGCCGGTACTAGGAATCTTGTTCAAGTTGAGGGTCACATGGATTCCCCTCAATGGGCCCTATTTTAACGATCTGAAACGCAAGTATCAAACGCAAAACGCAAGTTACATTGTGGGAGGGTACCGGGCGCTGATGCTATTTTACCGGCGGGATAAATGACTCTTACGCCCGACGCAAATCTAAAATGGGTAGGTCTGAAGTAGCTTCATTACTCATAGGTGTGGTTTGGGCTTAACGTGCAATAAACCAATCAGAGCGTCATCTCACATTCCCTTTAAGAGCAGGCGCGCTTGTTCCATGGCGGATTGCTATAACGGTGGATTGCTATTGACAAAATGTAAATAGCCTAAAGAAATGTCACAAGACATAGCCTACTTTCTGATGTTTTGGACTCACTCTCACTAAATCATGAGGTTATAAATGCAATGCATTGTAATATTTTTGCAATGTAGTCTAACATTAGACCGAGATTACTCTTCTGTCAAATAAGCTTTCCTCTCCTGTTCTGTATTTCTGGGCATTTGGGGGTTAAGTTGCAACAACACATGCATTTCAACATCACGTCTCCTGATGTCCTCTAATATTTCCTAAGTAATGTCATCAACACATCCATGATTCATGAAAATGTTGTGTAAAACACAACAAACCACAAAGAACGCTGCGACTTGAGTAGTGTACCTGTTCTATCCAAACACCTGACGCGCATTTTCAGTGTGCCAAATGTTCGTTCAATTAGGCTACACTGCGTGTTTTTTGTGTGTTTTCAATTAAACAGCATTTTGCGCACTTCCTGGCATCATGAAATGTGTCATCATTAACCATGTCTTTAACGGATAGCCGTTGTCCCCTTCACAGCCACCCATCCAAGGGGGAATTCCTCATGGCAAAGTTGCCATAAATGAGTTGTGAGTAATTCGCAGACATGGGTGATTTTACTATTAGCATTGACTTGTATGTTGATTGAATGGGTTCCCTTGAGGTTGATACATATCAGTGCAAATAATTCATTCTGAATAATTTGAGTAAATGTGTACACTAGATGTATACCTATTTTTTTCACATTTTCGGACACCACCATGACTTCCCTCGTGTGGTAATATTTTTCCTTCTAATTACGTATTGCAATAATAAAGAACTGCTGCATTTGTGCAGATGAGAGGAGCTAAGTGTATGCGGGTTGTGCACACGATACATTATGGTTAAGCATGCGCCCTTAACTCTCTACTGCACGGTGTTGCCATATGGCAACATACCCTTTCTTTGGACATTTCTTCAAATTCGAAAATAAACATGAGCTCTGATTAGTCTTAAATTCATGGTAGAATGTGGTGGTAACCAATGATATGCTTTGATGACATCACATGACACTACACACTCTTGCACTGTCATTCTTTTCACACACTTTTGATGACTCCAGTTGCTGAAGAAGTGCTCGTGAATATGTGAAGATTTTCCTCAATTTTTCATATTTCTTCAGAATTTAAAATTATATCAAGCATCTGGGGTATGTTCTAATCTTTTTTCAATCATTGTCACAATGTTTTGATACTACTATTACCTTTTTATTCAATAAAATAGGTATGTTGCAATATGGCAACATTGTGCGGTAATGGAACAATATTTTGTAGCTTTGTATGGATGCACTGATATAGTTGGATGGATGTATTCTACTCACATATTTATATATATTTGTATATATTTATAAAGTAAAGTAAAAGTAAAGTATAAAAGTAAAATATATATATATACGCTTATTTTGTCTAGAAAATGAAGCCGTCAATGTTCTATGGCAAGGCGGAGAGGAGGGCTGAAATGCACAGGGTACAAGTGGTTATACCATCTCATGAAAGTGAGGATGAGCTAGGGATCAGTGACGAGGAGTATGAGAGGCAGGCAGAATTAGGTCTAGTAGACTCAGAGGATGAAGAGACTGGTATGTATCTATTCCGGTATGTTCAACATTCAGGTTACATGTCGTCCTTTGCACAGTGTTGAGCTGATGTTGGGAAAGGTGTAAAGTAGATCAAGAATTTGAAGTTTTTGTCATTCCAAAAAATCCGTATGGTGAACAAAAAATAACTACATACACAAGTCGCTGTGCAGTACCCATGCACATGTGCATGCACAGACACACACACACACACACACAAGCAAAGGCACAAACACATGCATGTTCTATCATCCTACACTTGATGGTGCAGTAACTAATTTTTCTCATATTTTAGTTGAAGTTGAAGTTCAGGAGGAGGCACCTGCACCTCCTGAGGTGGAAAAGGCTCAGAATCTGAACCATCCTGCCAGTACCCAAATGGAAAGGTGCACTACCGAATCCAATGATGGTCCGTGAGCCAATTCAATACTTTGAAGTAGGGGTCGACCGATTTATCGGTGCGTCGATTAATCGGCCGATCTTTTGGCATATTTACATAATCGGCATCGGCCAATATCAAGCCGATTAATAAATAGGCGCATCTTGCGGGCAGCTTGGTCGCCTGGCCCTGGTGTTGTTGTTGTGGAACACGTGTACGATGCACACTGCTCCTAGAGTCAATTACCAGCAGAGTGAGGAGACCTCATCCAGTGACTAATGAAGCAGCTGTTCCTCTGAGAAAACAGTAAGGATTAAATTCTTATAAATCCTATTTAATGAAAAAAACGTATGACATGTTACTGCCAACTTCGAGAAAAAAAATGAATTTGCGACATGACGTTCGGCTACTTTGGATAGCTGTCATGTCACAATATTTAGGCTAGAATTTTGCAATCACAGACAGTGGATCTGAGATTTTTATTATTTGTTCCGTTTGTGTGTCTATATTTGAGAGGGTTGTCAACTGAATGCAGAGAAAGAAGTTGTAGTTAAAACAGACCACCGCACCATAGGATAGTGAAGGACTGGCTTTGCTTTGCTAGCGTCGTTGCTAGGGTTGGTAACAATCTATGGTTGGTACAGAGTAGACCCGCTGCTAATATGGCACCTGTGCCTTAACTACCCATATCTACCGGACCGAATCGCAACGCGGATTTCTGTGCCTCATTTCGGCGCCACTGATGTGCCTGCGTTGCTCTCTGATGCTCCGAGAATAACAGAAACATCACAGCACGTGACCAGGCCTGCCTTAACCTGTCATTAGGCCCCGGGGCTGAAAGGTTTCTGTAGGCCCCCCCACAAAATAGACAAAGGCATTGTGTCCATACAAGCTGACCAGATCACTTGAGCCTACTTGACCATATAAGTCAGTGTAGAATATGTGTGGCATTAGACATTATTGTGTGGGACAGGTGTGAAAAAGGATTTATAGTCTAGGTCTATGGTTTCTGTTCATCGATGTGTATATAAAAGGGAAATGGACTGTATTTATATTGCGCATTATTCTGACCAATTGCCAACAAAGCACTTTACAGAGCCTCACATTCACCCATTCATTCACACATTCATACACCGACGGCAGTGTCAGCCATGCGAGGCGCCAGCCAGTTCGTCGGAAGCAGCTGGGGTTAGGTGTTTTGCTCATGGACACCTCGACACTTGGTCAGGAGGACCCGGGGATCGAACCACCAACCTTCCGGTTGCTATAGACAACCTACTTGACCCACTGAGCCCCTGCCGCCCCATGTGGTTAAAAGCACAACAGTACAGAGTAATTATGAACAGATCATTACTGATCAATACAGCAACAGGCTAACCTAAGGTAAACATGGAGATGTACAGAATATCTTGCCTACAGAATAAAACAATAATAGCTAGAATGAGCTATTAATTAACGACTAGCAAGCACAAAATAAGCATTCTAACTGTATTGTGAGTATAAAACACAGAAGCAAGTAGATACTGGAAGGCAGAAACAACGCAGACATGCAGGCTAGAGGCTAGCTCTGAATCACGTAATTTAACTAGACAGAAAACAAATAAAAACTCTCCAAAATACACTCACATTCTCATGGACGTACAATAAATAGAACTGTGCAGCAGATATCACCATATAGTAAATAAGAAATTGTTCTTAGTCAACTTACCTGGTTAAATAAAGATTAAATAAAATAAAAAAATTATTATCACCATATAGTCTTGAAGTGAAGCGAAACAATACAAAAACATAAACTACAACAACATCAAAGTGAAAAAAGTTATTATTTTGCCGTGGGTGGACGGTGGGCACTGTGAATCAATCACACACACGCAATTTTCGCGTGCGCATTCAAACACAAACACACACAGGATTCAGCACCACGGGCAGCGCCTAAATGCCAGGTATCAATAGATGATACTATTCCAGTAGATTGACAATATAACATAAAGGTAGGATATTGGTCTCTACTTTCAGCTGAGTTTTCCTCATTAAATGTATACACAGTGACAACAATTAAAACAATAAATATAGCATTGGTTTAACTTTTTAGAAGTGCTTTCGTCTGGTTTTCTTTGTAGAAAAAGCCTTGATTATGTCCTTGAAATCTAACTCACGATGATTTTCGTATTCAATGGACATAAGTGTGAGGTTACTAACCCAGTCTTGCTGCATGTTTGATCGCAGTCTATCTTTCATCAAGGAAAGTTTGGAGAAGGAGCACTCTCTGCTTGCGTTGGTAACTGGTAGAGTTGCGCAGTTGGCGGTTACAGCCACAGACTTCGCGGATAAACCGCATATCCGCCCGATTGCGGTTACAGCCACGGACTCCGCGGATAAACCGCAGATCCGCCCGATTGCGGTTGAACCAACCAAATGAAAATATAGCCTATATCTACATTGGTAAATATTGTAACCTACTACACATTTTGGAATGATATCTCTATTCTTTAATTTCGAGGCTGCATAGTTTGTTTAATGTATGATTATTAGGCCTGTAGTTTTAGCAACTCCACTGCCGACGTTGACGTGCTACTCAACTTCTCATTAGCCGCTTTCCGACCGCAGGGATTTTTGCAGTTCCTAGAACATAACGTTCCTATAACCCTTTTTTTCTTGCTTTCCGATAGAAGAAATTGCGGGATTATTTAGTTCCTCGCACCGCCGTTCCTATAACCCAGCACTACTTGGGCTGAAAACAGCCAGATTATCCGCATACATAAGGTGATTTACACACTTATCTCCAATTATACACCCAGTGTTACAAACATTAAACTGTGAAATGTTGTATGTAGCGCTACACTAAAGTCTAGTGACGACGCTATAAAAGCTTGTTGCGGTGCTTGCGTCACTCCTTTATCCCTCCTACCAGTTCCTATGGCCACTTGACCAGTGCGAATGCAAAGAGCAAAACCGGTTTTGGGGGAGAGTAGTTAGTAGAACTGTTTAGAAGTGGACTGTTCCTATAACTACGTTCCTGTAACTACTTGGTCGTAAAGCGGCTATTCTGTAGGCCTACAAAACTCCCTGAACTATACCGCTTCGTCCACAAAACCCTCTTCCAAGTCGATGTGGTATTTCTTCTGCAGGCTTGACGCTGCTGAGCAGAGGTCTTGGGGGGAAATCGAATGAAATCTGTTTAAAAACCGACGTTTTCACACAAACCATTAGCTATATGACTTGTATCTTCGGTCCAACTCTGACACTTGCCGGTCAATTCCGTAGATCTAAACCGTTTAAGGTAGCTATGGTAACGTTACGTAGCGTCGTTGGTCACGTGAAAATTAGATAAATCAGCAGCCAAATTGATGAATATCAAGTGATTGACAGAAAATTTGACAAATTACAAAACAATGTGATTTTTTTATTGGCTCATGATAGGCCCCTAATCTTCGTAGGCCCCTGGGCTTCAGTCCACCTAAGCCTGTGCGTTAAGGCGGCCTTGCATGTGACGCTGTTTAACATTACACTCGTCAGCAGCTAACGTTAGCCTGTTTGTAGTAGCATGAAAGGGGGAACATTAAAATCAGTCGCATATAATCACTTGTTAGCTTCACGTGTTTAATATTAGTCTAGAATAGTGGTTTCACTGCTTTCATTCCGACAGAACTCATTTTTTTATCAGCCAAAACTTTTATCTGTTCTGTTTTCCTCAAGGCTTTTAGGGAAAAATTACCTGTTTTAAAAAAAACTGCTGCACAAGGGTTATCTAGCTATATTGCGTTGCATATGATGAATAAGGGGGATTTATAATTAATCATCAGATCAGCCAACAGTAGATCAAAATCGGGTACTGGCACCAAACAAGTGCTTATTTAATATGTCCATTCAACAATGCACAGTCATTGTTGCGCTCATATATAACGTGTCAAAATACGATGCCTATTCAAAACGATACACAGAAGACTGTTATTTTTACTTCCACATTTCATCAAACGGCATTCATGTTAGCAGGGAATACGTCACTAGTGTTCTTAAATGTCTTTTTTAAAGTAGTCTATTTCTGATGTTGAGTCAGACGGTGGCAAAATGAGAGAAGAACATTTGGCTTTTCCAACTCCTTGCGCAAGAGAATAATTATGTAGTTAAAGATGAAATCCCATGTTTCTCAGTTAATGCTTTTGTTATATTTATATTCTTTGTCCTGTTTGTGTATTGATTTTGAAACCACATATATTTATCAAGTGCTTCTGGAAATTATGTCATATCTGTACTCCCGTTGTGCAGCATCAAAACCGATTGGTTAATAAAAGGACAACTATCACAATGCACAGATTAAATGTTTTTTGAGGCAAAACCCAAGGGTTTGTTTTACAAAACAGATTTAATAGGCAAAGTTGCATCAAATACAAATCGTACTATGCCTACTATGTGTTTTGCCATTTGTTTTGCATTTGGTTTGAACAAATTTAAATAATTTGACATATTTATTTGAGATTTGAAACTATTTTGTGTATTATATATTACGAATTAGCCTATATTAAAAGTTTTTTTTTTTTGTAATTTTGAAATTTCTCCACAAAAAATAATAATCGGTTGATTAATCGGTATCGGCTTTTTTGGTCTTCCAATAATCGTTATCGGTATTGGCCTTGAAAAATTATAATCGGTCGACCTCTACTTTGAAGGCCTTTGAAGTAGAGAAGTTTTTAAAGATGTGGCAAAGCAGACACATCTTTACGCAGTACAGGAAGATCCCAGCAAGCCACTTAATGCCTCAGCAGATGAGATTTAGCAATTCTTTGGCATATGCCTTTACATGTCTGCTTATGGCTTACCGTACACCGGTATGTACTGGGGCAAAGATAGCCAAGTTGATAAAGTGGCAAATGTCATGTCCCTGTCCCGCTGGGAGACGATTAAAAGATTCTTGCACTTTGCAGATAACAATGAGCAAGTTGCTGAGGGCCAACCTGGATTTGACAAAAGGTTCAAGGTGAGGCCTTTGTTGAATTCACTTCTGAAGATGTTCCAGGACATTCCAATTGATGAAATGCTCTGCGTCGATGAACAAATTGTCCCTTTTAAGGGCAGAAGTGGGCTGAAAACGTACAACCCCAAAAAGCCCAAACGATGGGGATACAAAATCTTTGTGTTAGCTGATCAACATGGCATTGTCCACAATTTTTAATTCTACACTGGTGCTGTCCCTGCTGCTGAGGGAATGCCTGACATCGGTGCAAGTAGAAATGTAGTACTACGACTGGCCACAGTCATCCCTCCCAACATGTCTTACAAACTGTTTTATGATAATTGGTTTTGTGGGGTAGACCTACAAGTCATCCTGGAGAAATTTAAAATCCACAGTGTGGGAACTGTGAGAAAGAACAGACTTGCCGGTTGTGTCTTCACAGAAGACAAAGAAATAAAGGCTAAAGGTTGGAGAACATCTGAGGAAATGGAGGCCAAACACAATAGTGCCACTTTGAAAGCCGTGAAATGGTACGACAATCGTCCAGTTATCCTCCTCAGTACCTTCGCTGCAACAAACCCCACCACCACAGTGCAGAGGTGGGACAAGAAAGCAAAGCAGATGGTAATTGTTGTGCACCCCAACATTGTCACCGTGTACAACAAGTGCATGGGTGGTGTTGACCTATTGGATTCCCTCATTGCCCTGTACCGTACCAAGATCAGATCCAAGAAGTGATACCACCGCATTGTGTTCCACTTCTTTGATCTTACAGTGGTGCAGGCATGGTTGCTTTACCGCAGGGACTCTGATGCCATGGGAAAAGACACAATTGAGCTTACTGGACTTCAAGGTCAATGTGGCACTCTGCCTTACACAGGTCAACAAGGGCACCACCAAACGAAAAGGTTTGGAGGTCCGTATAGAAGAGAAGCGACACAAAGGACCCACTGCCCCCCTTCCACCAAGCAGCATCCATCTTGACCGCTTTGATCACTGGCCAGAGATGGGTGCACCAAAAGGAAGGTGCAAGAGTCCTGGCTGCATGGGCATCGTCAGAGTGGTTTGCATTAAGTGCAAGGTGCACCTCTGCCTTAACGGAGAGAACAACTGCTTCAAGGCGTTTTACATTGAGTAGTTTCACTTGAACAGTTCTCAGATTCTCAGCTCTCAGTTCTCAGTTCACTTGATCAGTTTTCGCCAGCTGTTTTGTAAATGCTGTTGAAATAATACTTAGAAAATTAGTTTTATATTTTGTACACAAAGCTCTTGAAAACATTTTAAATAGTAAAAACAATTTAATTTCTAAAAGACAGGTCTGTAAACATCTATGAATTTCATGTCATTTTGGGAGAAAACACATCAGGCTGTTCCATTGTCACACAATGTTGCCATATGGCAACGCACCCAAAAGTCCCCCCAGAAAAATAAATAAAAATGTATAAATATGTTAATTTGAGTCTATTTTATATATAAAAAAACACTATAACATTTTTTTCCATGATTGCATAATAATGCGTGCAGTAGAGGGTTAAAATAGCATATGAATAACACGCCACTGACTTTTCACCAGGTTTTTCCTGGTCAGTGACACAATTGTTTTTTGGGAACTGCAAGGTAGCACCAGGGAACGTTTGCGCCGGAACACGCTTCTTCTTTTCGCTGAACCGCCCAATGAACGCAAGATCATTCTCTAATTTACCGACGCACGTCTGTGGATGGAAAAGTCCCATATGTGTCAGGTGAAAGATAGGAATGATACATGCGTTTGTGTAAAAAGTCAATTGCTCTGGGTGTAAGATAGGGCCCAATATCAGCAAATACTTGAGATAAGGAAGAGGAATCAGTCACAAAGTTGAAGTTACGCCTGGGATGGATATTTCAACAAGACAATGACCCAAAGCACTGCTCAAAAACTACTCTGCTATTTATGCAGAGGAACAAGTACAATATTCTGGAATGGCCATCCCAGTCACCAGACCTGAATATCATTGAAAATCTGTGGAGTGGTTTGAAGCCGGCTGTCCATGCTCAGCAACCATCAAACCTAACTGAACTGGAGATGTTTTGCAGGTGTAACGGAGTTAAGAACATACGTAAACTCACTCCACAGCAAGCTTGAAATGTCGCCGAAGAGTTATACAATTGGTACCTTTTGTATAGCTCACTCGGTTGGTAAGTTGCAAGCAGTGCTGTGTCGAGTGTTGCGAAGCAGATGGCCGTGGGTTCGAGCCCGGTATGGGGCAAGGCGAACTGCCGTGCGGGCAGTAAGGGTGCGTTCGGAGCCGTTCCACACCCATCACACCGGTGCCGTGACCAGGATCAGCTAGTTGGGCTCAGCTCAACGCCGGGGGTAGCTCGCTGTGGAGCGAGTTCAGAAGGGGTGAGTGTAACAGAGTTAAGAACGTACGTAAAATCACTCCACAGCAAGCTTGAAATGTCGCCGAAGAGTTCTACAATTGGTACCTTTTGTATAGCTCACTCGGTTGGTACGTTGCAAGCAGGGCTGTGTCGAGTGTTGCGAAGCAGATGGGGGTTCGAGCCTGGTATGGGGCAAGGCGAACTGCCATGCAGGTTACTAGCAAGGGTACGTTCGGAGCCGTTACACACCCGTCACACAGGGAGGAATGGTCCAAAATACCTTCATCCAGAATCCAGACACTCATTACAGGCTACTAAAGAAGGCTCAATTAAATATCAATATTATATTTCTGTTGGGGTGCCTAGATATATGCACCTGCCTAATTTCGTTCTAAAGTGTATTGCCTTTTTTCCTCTTCATACAATAAACCTAATTTCACTACTGCAATATTACTGTGTCCTTCAGTTATTTGATAGTTCAAAATGAAATTGCTGAACCAAACACACAATTATTTATTAATGAAAATCATGGAAATTTTCAGTGATTCATAAACTTTTGCATATGACTGTATACACTGCAATGAGTACTAATTACGCATATGAATCACCTGTGTTGATCAGCCACACATCAGTTCACAACATAACCCCCGTATCCTTCTGGGTGGCAGCCATGTCCCAGCCAGCCATTACAGTTAGCTATTTAAGTGTCAGAATGAATAAGGAGATGGAGTATCAAAGCTCCATGTTAAACTTCAGCCATGTTTTAGGAAGTCCAATAAGTGATTTGGAAAAAATTAAATCTCCTATGTGTCTGTTCTAAGTGTGGGTTTCCTCTTTTCTAATCCCCCAGAGCACTACATATACAGAGACAACATACTGTACGGTATTCTATCCATTGATCTTCTCCACATTCAGTTGATCATTTTGCTTGTGAATTGTTCAACATCAGCAAAAATAAAAGTAGCTACATACTACCTGGACTGCTACTGTAAAAAGTATTTTCCATGGGGGGGGGGGGGGCATGTCACCTGATCATCCATATGAAATAATTGTTTCAGATGACAATTGTGAGACAGACAATTATAGCCAATTGAACAGAAAGTACACTACCCAAACAACCAGCTGCCAACCTGACTGAACCTAACAGTACTTTGGGGTTGTGATTGGTGGTGATATGTTCCAGACAGTGTGAGGTCACATGTTAGCAAGGTAATAGTTCTTTAATAGTAAAGGTATTATATTGGCTTCAAATGGTGGAATTCTGTTTAGAAAATCGAAATGTGGTAATGCATGGGAATATTTCAATGATATGCCATTCACTGTCATTTATCCTTGTTACCGTATATCAGGTTATTTATAAAATGTCAGGTAAACTATTAGGTAAATGGCAAAGTTAGGCTAACAAGCTTTTTAAATCATAGCTAGATTAAATTCCCAAGGACTGCGACCCTCAGGGGGCACCCATATATTTTGTTGAGTAACTCAGATATAAAAACTTAAAACATGGCAAATTGTGTAGAACTGCAAGAAATATTATTAGAAATGTGCTAAGTTATTTACATCCCATTACATTATTTTTTTAATTGCAGGAAAACAGCCTAAAAATAATTAAATGACATTTGCACTTCCAAGTGGGAGTGATCAGCATGACGTCAAATGGCTTGTTTGTTACACAACAATGAATGTCAAAGTCCATTCTGGGTATTTGCCATCTAGGACATGTGGGTAATCGGAATTTTTCCAATAGTAGTTGATTAACCCATTAGCTTCTGCATAATTTCTGCAATGTAGGTTTGACTGAACTAAGAGAATGGCAATGAAGGTATGGGTAGCTAGACAGGTTCACCGCTCTGATGTGAATGTCTTTTGAAAACTAAACAAGGCAAAACAATATATACTATGTTGCTTTACCAGATGTTTAGTTTCGGTAGTTTATCTTTTTTAATGAATTCATTTTTTCAAGATTTAATATATCTGTGTGTATGATTGTTCAGGTTTGATGTATTTTAAGTATTTTTATATAAATATATAGGGCTCACCTGTAAAAGAGACCTTGGTCTCAGTGTGACTTCCCTGTTAAAATAGATTATAATTAAAACAAAATATTAAGTTGTGAAAACATTTTATGAATTGTTTCCATATTTCCACATAGTGTTTGGTAACTTAAGTTGATACATTAAAATTAATGTAATGACAGAACAATGAAGAAGAAAGAAAGAGTTCTGCCTTGTGTCACAAGCAGAAACAAGGCAAGGAAGAAAAACGCAGACAGACCAACCCTGCTTTTTGTCTCACCTTTGACATGTTGGTGGCTCTTGTGGTCATCCAGCAGAGGTAGCATAATAGCGTTATTGTGGAGGCTGGTGGGTGAGCGCACGGCCGTGGTGTACATGAGGGGCAGGGACTGCACCACCACTGGGATACGATGAACGTGGTGGCCCCCCATCTTCCCAACCACTCCTACTCCTCCACCCTGTAACGCTCCTAGGTTCAGGGGGCTGGAGGGAGGTGCAGGGTGCAGAATGTGCAAAAACTGCTGCTGCTGATGATGATGACCCCGGACACCAGCTCCAGGTGATACTAGGGACCCGGGCGTAAGCACAGATGAGGCAGAGGTTATGACAGATGGAGAGGAGGATGACGAGGATGAAGACGTAATTGAGGATGGCGAGAGAGCAGAAGTGACCGGAGAAACGGTGGAGGTGATTGAGGGTGGTGAGGGGCGGGGCTTGTTGATCGACAGGTCAACTGGCTCTGTTTGGAAGTGGGAGTCGTGGGAGAGAAGGTCCTCTGGAGGCTCGAGTTTGACTTTGCTCAGGAGGAGGGGGACAGTGTCCATCATGGGGTAGCGGTGTACTTTGGGAGACTGGAGAAGAGAAGAGACATGTTATAGATCAGGAATGGGCAACATTGATGATAGAGAGGGTCATTAGCAGAGGGCCACATTGATATTTTGGCAAACGTTCCAAGACATTGATTTTTATGCATGATGTCATAGAGTTCCCAAAAAAACATATCTTTACATGGACAGACCAACCCACATTATTTTAAGCAGATACCAACGGTACCAAAAATTTGTTTCTAGCATGTATGGTTTGGGAGATGATGCTTTGACGTTCTCAAGGGAAATTGACTCGCGGGCTGCACTAATTGAGGGTGGTGACCACCAGTTCCCCATCCCTGTTATAGATAAACAACTCATTACCAGTATCACCATTTCCAGCACTCAGTGTAATTTAATATAATTTTTATAATAATATATAATATAATATTTGGTCAGGAATTCAGTATGTGCTCCACAAAACCTTGCCAAAACATACATACTACTAGTTCATGCTACTGACCTAAAGGGGGGAGAATAGAGTCAGGGCTCTATACTAATCTTTTCCATTGGTGGCGCTTGCGCTACTGATTTTTTTAGTTGCTGGTGCAAAAACTTGATTTGGTCGAACAAATTATTTGCTTCACGGCAATATATAATATACCTGTAAATTTAACTGGAATGCCCACCAAAGTGGGAAATTCCTAGTCGCGAAGTCAGAGATATTTCACTAAGTTGGCAGAGAAAAGAGAGGATCAATTTTGTAGAAAGGTGACACTTTTAATCTCCCCTCGGCCAGACCATGCGCTGATGGCCAATTAGCTAGTAATTGTGTTACGAAACCCCCAACCCCCCACATGCTGATTACATGAAACTATTTCCATGCAAAAAACCTGTTGCTGTAGGTCAAAAGCAAGTTTAGTAAAATCTAGGGATGGGCCAATACCAATTTTTATGGAATGAGTACAAGTACAGAGTATTTCATTTTGGGTACTTGCCAAAGTACATTTGGGTACATTGGGTACATTTTGGGTACTTGCCGAAACCAGTACCTTTAATAACTATGCCAAATGTCACATTTATCAAGCTAATCTGCTATTTCTTAGATGTTGATCAGCCAATTCAAATATATGTTACAAAAATAAATATTCCAACATATCCAGAAGAACATAATTTGCATTGCAGGTCAAGAATTTGTAATATTTATTACACATGTCAATAGTTTACTTCTCCTTCCCTAATTAGATAAAATGAGAGGAACACGTTTGTGAAAGCGAATGCAAAAGCTGCATGTTTGTGTTCGCATTTGCACTAAGCATTGCAGACGTTTTGTGTAAAATGAGAATGTCTGTTTTAAATGACTTTCTTTAGACAGTGAATAATGACCTAATCATATAATATTCTGTTAAGGTATTTGATTGTTTTATAGTCTGTACACAATTATAGCTGTACTTTCACTGTAATCTATTGAACAAAATTTAGATAGGCTAGCTCGTATTTCCTTTAAATTATATTTCTTAACGTTAGTATGTCCACTATTTTGTTCACTCACATGCACAGCCTGAGTGGCATAGCGGTTTTTGGTGACTCTTATTAAATGCCTACATTGTATGTTCGAGTCCCAGCAAAGGCATATGTTATTTTATCTCAGTAGAGGACGCATTCAAAATTGTATACTAGCGTACGTCTTTTGTGAATAATCATTTATATATGTGAAGAATCAATGTACCACGCAGCTCAGCAGTGTGTGGTAGGGATATGCAGAGAACAATGATCATTTGTTACGTAGGAACTAACAAACTATCGGTTGTATGCTTTCATTGAAGACAGAAAGCACAACTGTAGTATCCATTTTCCGCTAGAAATTTAAATTGAGAAATTCTACAGTACCCCGGCGTTCTTTCCGGGGCATTCCTCCTGACGTATTCTACAGCAAATGCAAATTTTTCCTCCCTAATTTATCCTACTAGTTGCCATATACCAGTACTGTGAGCCTCTGAGCTTTTCAAGTTGTTCAGTCTGCTCATCGCTAGCAATGGATTCTAAGCAATTTTTTCATATCATCAGTGAGGTATTTTTTCATATAGCTAGTATGAAAACCATTGTTGGAGTTTACATGTAAATGCAGCTCTATCCATAGCTTTGCCAACGTGTTGAATTATTTGCTCCCTGAGAGCGCAATCATTACAATATTGTTTCTAATACATTTCATCATGTTCTGGTCCACAGTCAGCACAGAAATTCGAACTGCAAACATAACAAATGATCATTGTTCTGTGCATATCCCTATCATTTTACACACTGCTGAACTGTGTGGTACATTGACTCTTCACAAATATAGATGACTCTTCACAAATATAGATGACTATTCACAAAAGTAACGTTGTGACGTATGCACGGGAATCCCAGGGAATGCCTGAAGAACAAGTTGCTTACATGACGTATATTGTTGCCTCCCATTGCCTAGCATGGCTGACATATATTGTTTGAGACAAGAGATGTACTGTAGTTCACAAAGCAATATATCTTACTGTTAGTCATGGGGAAAAGTTCTGGTGATGTTTTTAACCTATTTCTTGATTTAAAAAAAAATATTTCCCTACACAAAAGCAACGCCTAAAATTCACAATAGTTATCAAAGTCGATCTGGTCACAATTCCTGTTGAAATAAAATGATCACAATCAGTAATAGATGTACTGTACTCATTACTAGTTCATGATGTGCCCATTACTACAGTAGTTTATGAAAGCAGTAACAAACAGTGTATGATTAATAGATGTACCCATTACTACTTTTAGATGAACAAAATGAACAACAGTGATCTCTAATAAAAATAAAAATAGTAACAAACAGTGTATGATTAATGTACTGTAACAACATACATTGGTGGTGCGCTTCGAGTCGAAACCCTGGTCGCTCGGTTAAGAGATCTTGACCGTTTCCACTACACCATCAAGACCGTATAAACTCAATTGTTTTCAAAGCAGTTGAGTTTAACTGATTAGACTGTGTACACTGCAAAAACTGATGGTTAAGAAAGTAAAAAAAGCCTTATTTCTAGAAAATGTGTCTTATTTTAAGTTTAAAAAGAAAAAAATATTGTCAAGCATTTTTCACATAAGACAAATAGTCTTATTTTGAGAAAATATACCTAACTTTTTCTTAGTAAGATTTACCAACTAATTTCAAGTTCGATTTAACTAGTGATAAGGTGTGGACATATTTTGCTAATTATCCCAGCAAAGGAACAAGCTTATCTTTCTTATTTTAAGATTGAGACCACTTGCACGATTTCTCAATTTAAGAATCTTATGAAATGAAAACAATTTTTTACTTTTATTATAAACATGACGAACATGAAAATACAGTTTAACATGACCCTTGACTAGTGATGTGCGATACCACGTAATTCCTATTCGATCCGATACCAAGTAATACCCAGGCTGGTATAACCAATACCGATACCAATACTTTTTACGTATTGTATTTGTAGTGTGATGTGACTGTGATGTGACTTAACTAGTTTAAAGTAAAAAAGTAAGCTGTAGGCGTACCAATTCCAAATTACAGCTGCATAATGACAGTACAATAAACTACTCTCATATTATTTAATTATAAAGAAAACCTCAGAGACTCGTAGGCTACAGGAAAACAGGTTGAAAATTAAAACCTTATTAGACGTGAATAACTTTCCCACAATCACAATTTATGCCGCTGCAGGGTCTTAGCGGGAAGTTAAAGAAGGGCTGTTGAAGCAGCCGGCTCCGCCACAGAGCCGCAGTGCACACACAACTGACCGGCGGAAGGAGAAGTTGTTCCTTTCTCCAATCGGATATAATTACACTTCTTTAACTTCTTGACAAATTTCCATGACTGTTGCATTTATGAGCCACAGCTGTTTAATTTTTGGTACTGACTACTGCAGACTGGGAAAACTACTCAAAAGCTGCAGATTGGGATAAACTCAGATGCAGTTGTCTAACCAGCATAATTTGGCCCTTTACGTCACTCAAATCCCAATGATAGGGCGTTTTTTAAGGGACAAACTCATTTACACTCAATACAGATTTTGAATGTCCTTAAAACATAATGCACATTAAATCATATTTGAGCTGATTTTAGCCTCTCACTCCGGTACAGTAGGTGGCAGTACAGGTCCTTCTCAAGAAATTAGCATATTGTGATAAAGTTCATTATTTTCCATAATTGTAACGCCCAGCCCAGGGGGGCTGGCCTAATGACTGAGCATGGACTCATTTCTACTGCCTTAGTTTCCCTGGTTATGTTTAGTTGCATTTTGTCTGTTTTGTCCCTTCAGTGTTTTTACATGGTGGTTTTGTTTGTACTTTTATTTTGAAACCTGTCCCCTTTCAGGGTCGACCACGCCTCTTCCTGTCCAGGGCTGCTGGGAAACGTAGTAGGGACTGGGAAAAGGCTAGAATCAAGTAGAAGGTTCTGATTACAAAGGACGAACAGCTGTGTCTAGTTAGTTATTTGGATTCCTTATATAAGCAGCCCTGCCCAGGAGGAGACGTGGAACATTAACCTACTGTACGTGGCGTGTAAGTGATGTTTGTAATTCTTGTTTACAAGTATAACCGTTTCCCTTTACGTTAAAAGGAGTATGGTTGTTTCTATTTCATGGAATGTGAGATCCAGCCACAATCTTGCTATACACAGAGTTGCTACAGGTATTAGCAGTGGATGTTTAGGCGTTCGTGTCCTACCTAGACTTAGCCAGTGTTTGTACCACGGAAAGAATACATTGTTTAGTTTCTAGGTTTGTTTATCAAGCGTCGACAGTTTATGTATTCATCCCTGATTGTCGAGCTGGATTAAGCCCTCTGCAGAAAATAAATACGAACAACTACAATCTACTGTCTTGTGTCCTCCTCTCATCTCCACACCCACCATAACCGTTACAATAATCTAATGATAAAAATTAAACGTTCATATATTTTAGATTCATTGCACACCAACTGAAATATTTCAGGTCATTTATTGTTTTAATACTGATGATTTTGGCTTACAGCTCATGAAAACCCAAAATTCCTATCTCAAAGAATTAGCATATCATGAAAAGGGTCTCTAAACGAGCTATTAACCTAATCATCTGAATCAACTAATTAACTCTAAACACCTGCAAAAGATTCCTGAGGCTTTTAAAAACTCCCAGCCTGTTTCATTACTCAAAACCGCAATCATGAGTAAGACTGCCGACCTGAC
>JACXGM010007966.1:0-16459 GCA_016801145.1 Umbra pygmaea | reverse complement strand
GGTTAGGCATTAGGACTATGTTAAGTGTAAGCATAAATGTTTGAGGTTAAGATTAGTGGACTTTTTGTTTTAATGTCCCCATGAGGATAGCTACCTCTGAAATGTGTGAGTGTGTGAGAGAGTGAGTGAGTGTGTTTGAGAATGTGTGTGTGTTTGAGAATGTGTGTGTGTGTGTGTGTGAGTGTGTGTGTGTTTGAGAATGTGTGTGTGTGTGTGTGTGTGTGTGTGTGTGTGTGTGTGTGTGTGTGTGTGTGTGTGTGTGTGTGTGTGTGTGTGTGTGTGTGTGTGAGAGAGAGAGAGAGAGAGAGTGTTTGAGAGTGAGTGTAGGCAAGTGTGTATATATGTGTGTGTGAGTGTGTAAGAGTGTGTGTGTGTGTCTCCAGACATTGTAAAGCAGGCAG
The DNA here is from genome assembly GCA_016801145.1 of Umbra pygmaea. Taxonomy (NCBI): domain Eukaryota; kingdom Metazoa; phylum Chordata; class Actinopteri; order Esociformes; family Umbridae; genus Umbra; species Umbra pygmaea. Next base: position 16,058 of record JACXGM010007966.1, on the reverse strand, counting down.
ATGGGAAAACATTAAAACTGTTGATCTAGTGTTTATGGATCCAGAAAACCATTACGGAATCTGATCCAGTGTGCCGTGCACTCCGAAGCCATTTCCTCCGAGTTCCCCCCTTGGATGTCTACCATCTACCATCTCTTTCTAATCCAATAACAGAGGTTAATGATGCTCTCAACAGGAAATAAACAACCCTGATGGGTGAGATGCCATGGAAACACTCCAGGATGACAGTCTGATAGTTTTTGTAAAGAACAATAATCACTATAATTGTATAAATATATTCCATCATTTATAAACTGGGTTTTTCCTTTCCTTTAGACACACAATGAGGTACAAGCTCGTATTGCATCCACACAAACAGCAGTTTCTAGACTAGGTTTGCTCACTTGGGACTTGGTTCTTAACCCTCTCTGCTCTCTCTCATGATGAGGTGTTTTTGCCCACAGAACTGTGCTCACTGGATGTTTTTGGTTTACAACATTCTTTAGAAATATTTTGAGACAGTAATGCATGAAGATCCCAGTAGGTCAATGGTTTCTGAGATGCTGAAACCACTATGTTGAATCAAGCATCTTCTACATTCCATTATTTAGTCAAAAAACACCTAAACCTTTTGACCATGTCTGCATGCTTTACATATACAATTAGCTCAACCTTTTGACCATGTCTGCATGCTTTACATATACAATTAGCTCAACTTTGACAAACGGAGTCCTGTGAAACATTTGCTGTTATGAACAACATAAAAGTTTGGTCATTTACATCACTGGGATAAGAAAATAATACATTTTATTCAAATAAAGTGTTGCAAAATTGAGTACACCCTACAACAAATACTACCAAATCTAATATTTTGTATGGCCTCTGTGATTATTAAGATCAGCACCAACTCATACTGACACGTCTTTCTCCATTCTTGGAGAATGAGCTCTTGCAAAGCCTGGATGCTGGACAGAGAAGGATGTCTGACCCGTCATTTCAGGGGTAATTTCAGTAATATACCTGTTATTTGAAATACAAGTCTTTGGCTCATTGTGGTAATTAACTGTTAATTAGGACTATTAAATTAATAAAATTAGTTTTTAGGTAATTAACCCACAATTACATATTTAATTAATAACAATTACTGTTTGAACTAATATATTAATCAGACAGACTCTTAATTAGTTCCTGATGTGGTAATTATTAACGAATGGCTTAGATAATCATGAATTACACATAAATTCAGTATTATCTGTGCATTAGTTAAGCATAAATTAATGCTTATTAGTGCACCCGTATTGTAAAGTGTTACCAATATTTTTTATTATTCTGTGAAATGGTTGAATTACAAAGTTCACCTCAGGTCCATTACAAACTTTCCTCCTCTGGCTGCCTGACCCTGCATCTCCTTTAACCATAGGATCCTGCAGAGACATGGTGCAAATACTGTCATGTAGGCTGAATACCCATGACAAGACTTTAGAACTTAATTACAGGGTGACAACAAAATGTTGAAATGTTTAAGAATTTGGTAGATAATTGATAACTCACATTTTGCTTAAAAACATCTGAATACACAGCACTCATCGACTGGCTAGTGAATTACAGATATTTAAATTATTCAATTAGCTAGCTACATTACCGCATACACAACAGCTGTAAGATGTTTGGTTGTTATCAAACAGGAACTAGCTTGCTACATCAAAGAGAGAGTGAGCAGTGTCTGTTTTGCTTGCTTATGAAAGAAACAAATTAGGTAGCTAGCTCAATCAAACACATTACTGCCCATTTTTGTGTAAAGCAATTACTTTTTTAAGACATTTCGCTACCATGTTTTGCCACAATTGTCAGCATTGACTTGGAGGAGATTTTATATTTCTCTCTCGATAGTTTGTCAGCTGTGGACCCATCTTTCTCATTGCAGCAGGTTACCTCAGAGGAGGTTTTTAAAGCTCTTTTAACTATTGATATAAAAACTGCTACTGGGGCAGATGATCTTAATCCTTGTGTCCTACAGCTCCCTTTAGCAATTATTGCTGAGCCACTTGCTCACATTTCTTATTTATCAATTTTAACAGGTATAATTTCCAAGGTTTGGAAGACTGTTCTAGTACTTCCACTTTTTTAAATATGGTGATGCCAGTGATTTAAACAATTATATACCCATTTCTAGGCTTTCATGTCTTGTGAAAATATCTCAGAAAATTATTGTTTTTTTGATAGACATTGTATTTTGAATGCATATCAGTCAGGCTTCAGACCTGGTCAATAGAACCACCTCCTCTGCTACTCTGGTACTGGGTGACATTATAGGTGGTATTGATAAAAATAAGCATTGTTCAGCTCTGTTCATTGATTTATCTAAGGCTTTCGACACTGTGGATAATATATTACTTCTTAAGAAGCTGTCTTCAATTGGACTAGACCTAGCTGCCTGTAGATAGAAAAGTATTTAACAAATAGAACACAGTGTGTATCCACTGATTCTTATTGTAGTGAAGGGCGTTCCACAGGTATCAATTCTATGTCCGGTTCTTTTCACCATTTTATATTAATAAAATTGGTTCAGCTATAAATAACTGTAAAATTCACCTCTATGCAGATGATACTGTTGTTTATGCTTTTGTTGAATTGAAACTGGTAATTAATGCAGGCATTGATAAGTATATGCTTTTTTAAATACAGAACATGTGATGATTTATGTATCCGTACATTGGATGCAGACTCCATATTGGACTCAATTGACTGTGTTCATGCTTATAAATATTTGGGCATCTGGATTGATGATAGACTGTCCCTTAAAATGCATGTTAATGAGTTGGTTTCAAAAACTAAAAGTGGGTTTCTTTTATAGGAATAAAAAAGTGAATTGTTGAATACACATTCTTGAGTGACATTGACTATGGAGACGCAATCTATGTGCATGCCTCTGCATGCCTCTCTGTACCCGTCATTTCATCCTTTATAAGAAGTGGATTGGCTCTATTTAAATTCTCACAGAGTAAAGCATTTTGCACTTTTTCTCTATACAGATCTTTTGCAGAAGCTATATATATTTTTTCACTTTTAGACTGACGGGCTATCAGACCCGAGCCCAGCAAGGGCTATCACTGGAGATCCCTAAGATCTCCACTGAATTTGGTAGAACTGTTTTTACTTTTTTTGTCCCTCACATTTTTATTTTTGGGGTTCTGGTTTCTTTAGGGCATTTTAGACATTTACTGGGAGAATATTTTTTTAATGACTGTGTTTTAGGTGCTTGTGTTGCTCACTGCTGCTTTTTTATTTTATTTTTTTACTGGCTGTTCATTGTAATTTTAGGTGATCTACCCAGGTCGTCGCTGCAAATGAGATCGTGTTTTCAGTTGAATTACCTGGTTAAATAAAGAAACATATAAATACCACCCTTAATTGTCAATTATCTTGCAGAAACCTGTGTGATGATTGGTTAGACTTGTCTGTTGTTGATTTCCAGTTAATTAGCAGTTTACCAAGTTTAATCCCTAAAAGCTTAATTGGGGTGAACTCACTTTTGCATCATGGTCTTAAATCAGTTTTTCTTTTTGTGTGATTTTTTCCAATTTTTCTACCCTCCCAATTCCCTCTAATCCTGCCTTGTCGGCAGCTCCGCAACTCCTTGGACAGACCTGTGGGATACATGGTTCACTCAACCACATGTCATCCAGCCGCCGATTCTTTTCGCACCGTGAATCCAACAAGGAAGCCTTTAGTCGGATAATGCACGGGATGATTACATTCACCAAATGCAATTAAACCCTCAGGTGCCCGATCTGGACACAAGGAGTCACTATAGAGCGATGTGGCAGGATAGATAATCTGATTTATCTAACCCAAATCTGGGGCAGAATAATTTCACTTACACTTATATTAGAGCTGTTGTTTAAAACTCTGGTCGTCAATTGCTGTTGTTTTCTTGGCGGAACTGGTCTTTTTTATGTTTGCTGAATACCTGTGGTTTATTTTTGTTCAGGTCATTCCACATTATTGACTTGGCTATGCCCAACTTTTATGTCATGGTTCTAAATGAATTCTTGTGTTTAGCATGTGAAATTGGTATTCTTGGTATTCTTTTGTAGAGCTCCCTGGTCTTAATGTTAAATAATAACTATAGACACCGAAAGCAGAGCCCAAAGGCAAAAGCAAAGGATGGAACTCAGACTACACATTCACAGCTCTTTTATATGTGATAGAAAAACCCGTGAGACCAATGACCCAATACTAAAATAGGCAGATGGGGCTCTGGAATTGCTGTTATTTCATAAGTTGGTAAAAAATATACAGTGTACTGTACATATTGAAACAGTCAGAAATAAAGTTTGTCAGTCTGTACACTTGCCTCATTTTCACATTTGAACCCTGTCTTCACATGCCAGGGGTTTACAGCAAAAGTAGCAACTTTAACTAATTAATTTACTGTCCCAATACTTATGGAGGGCACTGTATTAAGAGTTCTGCACATAATGTCAAACAACGACGTGTACCACCAACACTAAAACAAATGATGGACCTAATATGATAATGACTTGCATAGCGTACCAACAGTGAGGTCATCTAGTTCTGGCAGCACAGGCAAAGTCCAGCCAAGAGAGTTGAGTAGTGCAGTAATCTGTCCCATATTGACAAGGGGCTCCACACGAACTACCTGTAAAACATATTGAATATGTAGATACAGGATATACATTATATAGAATTATCTGTAATACACACTCCATATGTTGATGCTCAAGTTCAATAGAGCACTTCCTGTTTTACACATTCAGTATATAAGCGAATGGTCAAAGGTTTTGGAACACCCAGAAATATACATGTGATTTGATAGAAATTGATACCTTCATTGACAAAGATAGCATTGATCAGAAATGATTGTCAAAACATGATTAATTATGGATGACATAAAGGTTTCATCAGGACACTGACGTAATGGCTGCTGAACATTTGGTGTTGCAATTTTATTTGAATAATGAGTAACTTCTAACAATGATATTCATGTTTTACAAATATTTTTTTATATAATTTAATCAATTTAATGCCACCTTGGTGAATTTCTATCACATGAAAACCCCTAGGTGTTTTAAAAACTTTGACTGGCAGTGTAGTGGGTGAGGTTATATATATATATATATATATATATATATATTATATAGAATATATAGAACTACCTTCAGTATGTCGATTCACAGGTTATATGTAGAACTATGTACTACCTGTTAAAGGTTTTAGAACAGAACATTTGCAGATCCATGAGATCCCTTGGTCTATGCTTATGGCCCTTGTCAATAAAACCACAGGATTTCAAAGGGATTGAAGTCCACAGGAAAAAAATTATTATGTGATATTTGATGTGTGCTTCGTGTCCTTGACTTGCAGTAACATCCGACTTTGGACAAATTTCAGCTCCCTTGCAGTTTTTAGTCAAAATATCCTGGTACTGGGAAAAGTTCCTTAACCTATTGTCCAAAATCAGTGAACACAAAAGTGCCAATAATATTGACACTTCATTATTTGTGAAATTAACTTGAACATTCCCATAAATCACTGGTAAAGTAGAATATATTTAAACATTGGAAAATTACAGTATTCATTACTCCTATTAACTTATCAACGTGTCAGCCATGATCCACTCAGAGTGCAAATAATTTTGGAGTGATAATTTTCTGTTCAATTCCTGAAATCTCATAGTGGTTCAATAAGTCTTACTTGTCTTTTAATGTAAGCAAGACAGTTTGCATGTATTTCACAGCACGAAAACATTACTCTCTGAATCCTGTAAAAGGAATTAATGAATAGAGCTGTTCTTGGAGAGATTGCTTAGAGCAATCTTAAACAGTATAATTATTTTTGACTAAAAGAGTGTTCCAGCTGTGCTTACAAAAATGTATCTTCCATTGCAACGGTGAAGCATTCAAATGTGTGACACGTCAAATATTTAGGAATAATAATTGACCAATACCTGTCTTTTAAAAAACACGTAAGAAGCGTTACAAATAATGTTAAATTTAATTTAAATAATTTTTAAAACATCAGGCACCAACTGTCTCAACCAGCTGCAGTACTGGTTGTACATACTTTGATTCTCACTCATTTGTCATACTGTATAACACCTTGGTCATAGGCAGGTGCGGCTACACTTACAGTCGTATGCAAAGGTTTAGGCACCCCTTACAATTTCCATGATTTTCATTTCTAAATAATTGGGTGTTTGGATCAGCAATTTTATTTTTATCTATCAAGTAACTGAAGGACACAGTCATATTTCGGTAGTGATATGAGGTTCATTCGATTAAGAGAAAAGGGTACAATATGCATCAAAATGAAACTAGACAGGTGCATAAATATGGGCACCCTTGTCATTTTTTTATTTGAATACCTGTAACTACCTAGCACTGATTTATTGGAACACACAATTGGTTTGGTGAGCTCATTAAGCCTTGAACTTCATAGACAGATGCCTCCAATCATGAAAAAATTTATTTAAGGTGGCCAATTGCAAGATGTTGTTCTCTTTGACTCTCCTTTGAAGAGTGGCAACATGGGGGCCTCAAAACAACTCTTAAATGACCTGAAAACAAAGATTGTTCAACATTGTGGTTTAGGGGAAGGCTACAAAAAGCTATCGCAGAGATTAAAGCTGTCAGTGTCCACTGTGAGGAACATAGTGAGGAAATGAAGACCACAGACACAGTTCTTGTTAAGGTCAGAAGTGGCAGGCAAAGTAAAATTTGGTGAAAAAACAAAATGGTGAAAACAGTCAAAAACAGCCCACAGACCACCTCCAAAGACCTACAACATCTTGCTGCAGATGGTATCACTGTGCATCTTTCAACAATTCAGTGCACTTTGCACAAGGAGAAGCTGTACGGGAAAGTGATGCAGAAGAAGCCTTTTCTGCACACAGTTCAGTTTTAAAGATTTTAGTCAGATTTTGAGAGGCGACGAGATGAGCCGACCGCTCCTCAACAGTGGAGTGTGGAGTGCTGCAGGTCACGTCACGTCTATTTCAGGCAAGCAAACAGGTAAGGGGTAAAAAAGGTGAGAAGGACATGGCAAACCCCCAACCCTCTAGGGGCATGCTCCCCTGGAAGAAAATTTTGTACATTTTAAAGTTAAATGCATCAATATGGTGCACTTTGAGAGAAAAATTAACAGGTTAGATTTATGTAGAATCTGTGCTCTTGTAAACAACGTCATGTTCTTTTAACCAAAAAATATTTTTTTTGTATTCCATACATCATAAGAAACTATTAAACAAATGGGATTACCTGTGTTGAACTACTTTATTTTCTATAAGTCAAAAGCATCAAATGTTTTTTTATTTCGAAAATCTTTTTATTAGCTGCTCTTTTCTGCTCAAGACATGGCACATGTTGATAGATCAATGAGGACTGGCGGGTTAAATTGGCCGTCCTACACACATAGTAGCTAGAATGTAAGACAGTTGAAAACCTTGCTGTGGATGATAGGAGACAGGCTCATACACACACGCCGCATACCGCTGACATTACCAAGCACGGAACATCTTGGCTGCGTGCCATCCATACTAGTTTGCAGATGTCTGCTGGCACTCAGTGTGACAGTCTGAACTTCTGGATTGGTGAATTGTATTCGTTGCCTTTCTATTGGTTAGTGATCGGTTAACGAGGGTTGGGGCTATTGGCCAGAAAAAGATTTAAAAAACTCAGCATCCCTAAAGACGACAACACTTTTACAGACATATTTTGAGGCGGGAAAACTTGTCTTATATTCGGCCTGATACTGTATTATTACATTGAAATCAGTATTGTTCATAAACGAACAATTAGCTTAACGTTAGCTAACATTATGTTAATGCATCAGGTTAAGTTAAAAAAATATTACTGTAACGTTATCTGACACGTTGTAAACTAGCTTACTTATGTCTTACCTTGAGCTTGCTTTCAAACAGGCATTTCGTTCTGCAGTTCGGCAGTGCTCAACTTCAGTTCGGTTTAGTTGTTGACAGACTGCTCAGTGTTGCAGACTGAAAAAAAACTCCCCACTCTGCCTCTGATTGGCTGTGAGGTTTAGGCATTAGGAGTGACGATTGGTTTCAGAGCCAGTTGCAAAGTTGCGAAGCAAGGGTAAAATGCTGTGTTGGCCACGACACACCCTCCCCCCAAAAAAGTATTTTTTCATTGGATCCAAGCTTAGGCACTGGCTACTATCGGAACAAATCTGTAACCACTAATGACTGTATTGTAAGGTCTGTGTTTTCATATACTGTTTTTATTAATCTTACATTCTTGGAAATATATATTGAGATGTTCTATGTTATTTCAAATGTTTTACCTGCCCAGGAACAGCCGATGTAAATTAGCTACTGGCTAACTCTGGTGCAATTACTTTTAATTGTGCATTGTTCCTATAAAATAAACAATAAAAGTAAAGTAAGTACTGTGTGTGTGCATGTGCGTGCAGTTTGTCCTGGCCTAATTGAGCATAGACAAGAAAAACTTGACCTTGTTGGGAGGAAAAAATTATATTTTTAGTTTAATGATACAGTTTAGGGCAATCAGTGTTAAGGTTAGGGTTAGGGATCAGGGAAACTGTTTGGGCTAAAGGCAAAGATAGTAAAAGTTATGGTGGGTGTGTCTATCTTACCTGTCTCTGTGTGTCCACCTCCAGGATGTCCATCATGTTGATTTGTATGTTTTTGTTGGTCTTTTTGTATTTCCCCACTCTGAGGGACACAGTCAGCCACCCGGGGCGACCTGTACACATCTGGGTCCCCCCACCTTCTTTCCTCCATTCCCGCACCTGTGAAACACACCCAGTGTCATCACACTGAATGTAACCTCATCTCCAGGCTATTGCGAACAGTGCACATTTCAGTCGAAGTTGGCCTTGAGGGAGTGCCTTAATGTAGCAACCTTTTTAGTCACTGTTTACATTTACTGACTATTAACACTGCAGGCCATGCCTCCATATGTAAATACAACAGCCATAAAGGAGGACTCTAACAGGGCATAGAGCACAAGTGTCACACCAGTACCACAGAGGGCCTAGTGTATGGTGGTTTTTGGTATTTCCCTTCAATTACCGGTAGTGCCTAGAATGCCAGGTGAGTGTAGATCCTAAACAATTAGTGACCTAATCAATCAGCCTGGTACAAGGTAAAAGCTAAAACCTGCAGAAACTAGTACCTCTGTGGAACCGGTTTGACACCAGTGACAGAGGAAAGGGTGTAGTGGGAGATTGGTAGGTCAGTTTTACAGATTAAGCCAATGGCTATCAATCTGCTGATTTCTGGCAGTGGCCTAATAATTGAAGACCATATTTGACGCAAAAGTTCACCGGACCCTACGGAAATTGGGTGAAAGTGTCTGGGAAAAAGACTACAAAGGTTACTATTATGGCCTTTGTCTAACGTTGTAGACATTAGGGGAAAGTAGGTAGTATTCTACTTCTTCCGGACCGAGCCCTGCTGTTTTCTGTAAATCACTGCAGAACATTATGGTAATAATAATAATAATAATCTTTTCAATTTATATAGTGCTTTTCAAGAACCCAAAGCGCTTTACAAAGTTAGGGGGAAAGCCCACCTCATCCACCACCAATGTGTAGCACCCACTTGGGTGATGCACGGCAGCCATTTTGCACCAGAACGCTCACCACACATCAGCTATCAGGTGGAGAGGTGAGTAGTATATATGCCAATTAGGAAGGAGGGAGAATATTAGGTGGCAATAATTGAAGTGAGGCCTGGTTGGGAATTTGGCCATGACACCGGGATTAACAACCCTACACTTACGATAACTGCCATGCGATTTTTAATGACCACAAAGAGTCAGGACACCTGTTTAACGTCCCCACCGAAAGACAGCACCTCACGCAGGGCAGATCTCCCTATCACTGCCCTGGGGCATTGGGATTGATCATTAGACCAGAGGGAAGAGTGCCCCCTACTGGATCTCCAACACCACTTCCAGCAGAACTTGTCTCCCATCCAGGGACTAACCAGGCCCAGCCCTGCTTAGCTATATTTAGAAGCAGACCAACAGTGCAATACAGGGCTCTATGCTTCTTTTATGTTCCACAAAAAAATTGACAGAAGGAGAGTACAGTATCAGATGCTGAAAGGCTGTGATCCCAGAATACACACAAACGCTGACACAAACTTGGAGACCTTTTTAGGGATGTGTGTCACATATGTATTTACACACAGACACACAAAAACATAAAAGTCTGTTATTTCAGAACTTATGTTTTTATTTTATTTAGAGGATAGAACTGGTTAAGGAGTGAAGTTAGTCAGTAATGAATCACTTTAACAATTACAACACACATACATAACTTAATGTAGAAACATTACCTGTCTCTGGATGTCACGCACGCGCTGGTCGTGCTGTTTTGGTGCAGAACACATCTTGAAGATGATCCACGCACGCAGGTAATAATACACATCAAATATGACTGATAGTGGCAACAGAAACAGACAAACAAATATCCATCTCTGATGAACTATCACGTAGTCCAAACCTTTTACTTTGATCCACAACAGAAACAGAACTACTAGGCCACCAAGATATAACAACGGATCCATCCTCTGCTTAATGTTCTGGCCTAGGGGTGGACTATTTTACCTTCTAGGAACAATCAAACGTATAGCCAATTATTTTTGGAGCAAGCGTTGCAAACCAAATGTAACCTCTCCCGTTTGGAATTCTATATATTCTCAATTCCACATAAACACACCACACGAAGACAGGCGTGCAAATGTTGTCATTAGAAACCTACCGCTAGCATTTCGTTCTCTCTGATTGGCGAGTCTGCCTGGGCGATTAGCTAGTCACGCCTCTGGTGTTTGCTTAGTGGTCAACCACGCGTCAATTCTGATGACTTCAGTTGGTACGTTGCAGCGCCTCGTCCAATCACAGTGTAAAACACACGTCACACCATTCCTCCTGTGGCCATGCTGTCATTTGCATGCAACAACTGAGAGGAATATCAGAGCCATTAAATACGGTGAGATCTTCAGGGCTCCGCCCCCTTAATGGAACCGTTCGCTAAAGGAGAAGGTTTGAACTACTGAAACCCATAGAGATGCATTTGACATATTCTACATACTTCGTCAAGAATTAACAATCTCAGTCCGTTTTCCCCTGGTAATACATGTATAATAACTAAAGACGAATTAATACAGAATAATCTTAAGTAGAAATATAATGTAATTACGATGGAAAAACTGTTGCATGATTCAATAGCAAAATTTTCCAAAAACCATTAAAGTAGCCCGTAGTAACATTAATTCAACTAAGACCTTAATACACACTGCTAAAAAAAATTTAACACTCAAATCACACATCGATGAACAACATGTTAAATATCAAAATCTTTACTGTATATTGTTTAGGCTAATTCGTTGAGAACAAAATGACGTAAAAACGGTCCATAGAAACCAAAATCACCAACCGATTGAGGGCTGGATTCAAAATCTAACCGAAACTCAAAGTAAACATTTGAAATCACAGGCAGTTCCAACTTGCGTGAATTTAATCACGGCAACTCATACTGTGACTCCGAAGTGTGAATGGCCCCCACGTGCCTGTATGCACTCCCAAAAATAAGATGGTGGATAGTATCCTGGGGGATCTCCTCCCAGACCTGCATCAGGGCATCAGTGAGCTCCTGGACATTCTGTGGCACTAATTGGTGGCATAACATCCCAGAGGTTCTCAATTGGATTCAGGTGTGGGCATCAATGCCTTTGTCATCCAGGAACTACCTACACACTCTAGACACATGAGGCCGGGCTTTGTCATTCACCTGTGTAAGGTCGGTAACGATGAGGTGTCCGATGGCTCAGTGGTTAGGGAGTCGGACTAGTAGTCAGAAGGTTGCCAGTTTGATTCTTTGCTGTGCCAAATGTCGTTGTGTCCTTGGGCAAGGCACTTCATCCTAAATTGCTCCAGGGAGAATGTCACTGTAAGTCGCTCTGGTCAAGAGCATTTGCTAAATGACTAAACTGTAAATGTAAAATGATGGGTCTGAGGATTTCAACGCAGAACCTAACGGTAGTCAGGTTACCATTGGCCTCCCCAGACCATCCACCAGGCCATAACTGACCCACCACCAAACTGGTCATGCTGGACGATGTTGCAGGCAGCATAGCATTCTCCACATCTCTGGATTCTTTCACTTCAGTCACACGTGCTCAGTGTGAACCTCATCCTCGAAGAGAATGGGGTGCTAATGGAGGACCTGCCAATTCTGGTGTTCTCTGGCAAATGAGCAGATGTCGCACTAGAGGACATCGGGCCCTCATGACAGTTTGGTCAGCAACGTGTACACCAGTAGCCTGCTGGAGGTCATTTTGTAGGGCTCTGGCAGTGCTCCTCCTGATCCTCCTCACACAAAAGAAGCAGATTCGTCCAGGTCACCTCGTGTAATGGCCCATCTCCTGGTATCTTCTCCATGCTCTTGAAACTGTATTGGAAGACACAGCAAATCTTCTTGTGAAGGCACGTATGGATGTGCCATCCTGGAGGAACTGGACTACCTGTGCAACCTGAATGGGATGCAGGTACCACCTCATGCTACCAGTAGTGACAAGGACACTAGCAAAACGCAAAACTGAAGAAGAATCAGTCAGGAAGTAGAGAATAATTTTCTGTGGCCAACTCCTGCTAAACCATTCCCTTTTTGGGGGTTGTCTTGCTGTTGCCTCTCCAGTGCACCTGTTGTCACTTTCATTTGCACCAAAACAGGTGACATGGATTTACATTCGCTTATAAGTCCTAACTGGACACATTGATATCCCTGAAACTTCATTGACTTGGTGTTGTACTGTGATGATTGCGTGCTCCCTTATTTATACTTTGAGTAGAATATTTCTTTCTTTCCTATGCCTATATGAAATTGTATGAATTGTATATCATATACAAATACTAGTATAAATAAGAAGGACAAATTTTGAACAATCTATACATGACAACTTACACAGGAATGTGAGTAGGGAATGTAATTACATTTTTTGTGTATACACAAAAATCTGTATCAGTACATTGCAAAATTGCCATTTAAGCCATGTTCATTGTATGTGAAAACCAGTCATAACCACCACTTATCTTGGATACAGTGGCTATAAAGATGAGTACTACTTTTCCATGAAAGAAAAAAACAAAGTCATGCCTAGCAAATTATTAGGCTTTTAAGGTAGTCAACCAGATGATCGCTGTTAAAGTAATGTTTGATTTGGTCACTTTTTTGTTAAATTGTGAATAGAAGTCCACATACTGTGCGTATCCAGGCACACACACACACACACACATATGACCGGAGCGTTACTAGGCTGGTGAGTGGTACATTAAAACACTAGAGGGTGGGGCCGGACGCCAGGAAGGATCCTTAATGGCCTCTGCTGAGAGAGCTCGACCGCCTCTCCAACCCAGAACACACACAATCTCTCTCTCTCTGTCTTTCTCTCTCTGTATCATTATTCACATCTCACTATGACATTACTAACACTTTCTTAGGTAAGCCTCTGGATATATTTTACAAACACCTCTATTTTAACGGAAATTAGTTGGGATTTTCTTTTTTGTTGTCTTCGTTTCATCATCCAGCCTGGAAGGAATAAAAGAAAATAAATGTTTCATTCATTTCATTTGTGTTTCCACCATCTGAAGCCAATAGGACTCTGCTGTGAGAATGGTTTTCAACTTGAACTCTTCTTTAACTTTAGCTAAATTTACCATTTGACTACTTCTTGAGTCCCATCAAACCCATGTGGATCTAGCAGTTACCCTTGGAATAGGAGCCGGTCCCATGGAACTGACCAGGCAGAGGAAGACTAACGGGGGCTAGGGTTGTTTACCAGTGGGTTCCACTGGGACGACAAATTATATTTACTCTCCCTGGTGGACCCATGGAGAGGGAGAGGCTATCCCTACACCAAAGAGACTGACGCACCCACCTCGGCCAGAGGGTCCCACAGCGATGCCATCTATCCACCACGTAGCCATCTTCATTGGAGTCTTCCTCATTGTCACCGGTGGCTCCACAGCCTTTCTGACCTCCTCACAGGTGGGCATGGTCTAAAAGAATGTACAATATATTGTTGTTACTTTTATATTAATAAATTGTTGCTATGATTGTAGAGCCGCCTGCAGGCGTTCTCTCTGTGCTGTGTGGTTCTGGGAGCCGTCATGCTGATCCTGGGGCTTTTCTGGGGCATGAATAACCGGAACCACGTGGACTACAGCCAGGGAGACTACCCCAACATACCCAACCAGGAAGAACATCCCAACTATCCATACCCACACCCAGAGCTCAGCTATCCTGGTCGCTACAGCCAGCGTAACCTGACGCACATCCTCTTCAGCCCACCGCCGGCTCCTGTCGGTCGCTTTCCAGAGTCCCAGTCAGCTGTACTGCAGAGGTTAATCACCCTTATTGATTTTAAGCCAATGCTAGCATTTTTTGATTGTGTTTAACTCCATGTGATTAGTTAACGGTTTATTGTATAGTGCATTAAGGGTTTCAATGTAGTGTAACAGTGTAAACATCTATGACGATGTGTGTAGGACTGTGCACCAGCGGCGAGAGGTATATGGGGCCGATGATGTGGACTACCCCCCGCTCAGCCCTCCCTCCCGCTACCCACCCTGGCTGGGCCCTCCACCTCCATACGAGGTCGCCATCAAGACCACCTGTAGCTCCACCCACCTGAGGCGGTCCTACTCAGACACACACCTGGCTTCTGAGCCCCTGTTTGGTCAATCACGGGAAATTAGCTTTGAAGTGTGAGGCCATATCAGAGAGTGCTACATCACTGCGTCCATCAACCAGTGTGTGAAGGAGGCATATTGTGGCCACACCCTTCATCCAGGCTCCTCCCATTCATTGTCATACCAGAGTAAAGGAAATGGAAAGGAGATGGACTACAAACAACACCTACGCTTTAGGCATCATTCATCAAGGAACTGTAGGCTAGCATGTTATCATAAGATGCCTTCCAAATGAAGCACACATAAAATCTATCTAATGTTTTACCTTTGCTTGCTTGAGTTTGCCTGGGCTGAAATAGCCCAGATTGCTGATTGTCCACAGTGCCTCTCTCTGCTTCCACTACATTTTATGCATGTGTAAAATAGGATACGTCATAAATACTCTACTTGTTAAATGATATTGGCCCTCTGAGGACATCTAGTGGTCAGTTGACCTGCAGCAAATAGACAACTAAATTCTTGCAATGATGCCATTCATTTTAAAAGCAGTGCATCCAATCACTAAAGAGACTGCCCAGCAAATCAAATTGGATTCTGTGCATGTTTCTACAACATTCATTATGTTTCCCCAAATTATATAAATAACACAAAACAGATTTTTAAAAATGGTGTTATTACTACGTACTATATACGGTCTATGGTTATTACATCACCTGGAAACCTTTGAGGGGAATGTTCTGTGATTTTTGTTACAGGTGTTACGCATAACAGTGGAGTAAATGTGAGGAGAACCTTTTTTTCTGAAGATATAATTTGAGACATTATCATTCTGATGTTTAATAAAACCCAATCTTTAAATAGGAATTTCCTATGACAATCTACTAGGTAGCCACCAATTATCACATACCATATTTACTCAAAGTTTATCCGTCTGAGCAAGACTAAAGTACCTGCCCAGTTTTTACTAGAACTCTCTGAAGTATGACCAACACTGGAATTCACATGCAGGGTATATAGCCCTAAACCCTTGGCTCCTGAATAACGTATTCACATCCAGTTACATTTGCAAGTGCAAGCAAGGGAGCAAGGGGAAGTTATGATCAGACCTACAGATGGTAACTTCCCTGCTGGAAAACCCCCCTTGACCAGCTCAGCATGTGTTTTGATACAAGGTAACTGCAGGGCTCTCAAGTTTTGAACTGAGTTCAGAGTGAGATTTTGGCGGCGACGGCGGCAGGGTTTTGGGTAGAGACGGGGGTCTGATCACATAAGTTCGTACAAAAAAGTGTGTGTGTGTGTGTGTGTGTGTGTCTGTGTGTGTCTGTGTGTGTGTGTGTGTGTGTGTGTGTGTGTGTGTGTGTGTGTGTGTGTGTG
>JACXGM010007965.1:0-29724 GCA_016801145.1 Umbra pygmaea | reverse complement strand
ACTGTTTATATACTTTCTTTGCAATGGAACAAGCACTGGAAATAGTTGATCCATTTAAAAATAAAACTGTTTATATACTTTCTTTGCAATGGAACAAGCACTGGAAATAGTTGATCCATTTAAAAATAAAACTGTTTATATACTTTCTTTGCAATGGAACAAGCACTGGAAATAGTTGATCCATTTAAAAATAAAACTGAGGTGGAGATTATGTCTGTAGTGTACTGTAATTGCCACATCAAAGTTCACATGAATACAAAAAACATGTAAAATAGTATGAAAGTATACAAAATGCATGTAAACATACCTCTAAGAATCCAATTTGGTTCAACCCTTCACGTTGATACATCCCTTGGCATGGCTTTACCATGCGATACATAGACACATCACAGGGGGTGTTCATATCCTTCACACATTTCCAGCCCATATCATGTATTAATTAATCTAAACATACCCATTGTTCTCATTTGTGAGAACTTGACGTGACTTGACATTTGGACACGTTACCGTTGTTCAGAGTTGTTTAAATGCGAATCAACAACTTTCTCAAAATCCTGAGCCGGTCACAAATGATTTTCACATGCTAATTCCTTGCACTTGTTTGCTTACATAAAACTCCAGTAATATTCAATTTGGCTATAAATAGGCTTTTGAGTGACATTTAGACTAAAAGCCTTAAACACTTCCGTTTTGGGGTAAAAAAACAAAAACAAACAAACAAACAAACAAACAAACAAACCACCCCCCCACAAAAAATGGGACATTCTGCTTCATATAATTGCTTCATTCAATAGAAAAAGCTCCCCAATAATTATTTTGGGCTGTTGGGACAGTCTTCCATGCTCAGTGTGGGGAAAGTGTTGAACACTGGTAGTGCCAATTTTCTTCCTGCAGCCTGCGCTCACTCTCCCTTTCTTTCAACCCATCTCTGTGAGGAGTTCAGCGATTAATTAAACACATCATTAGTGAAATTCCACTGTCTGCATTCATCTTCAGTCACAGTGTCTCTATCTGCACCACATTCTCTAGCTCTGTTGATTAGGCTACATAGACTTTCAGTGGTAACGGCGGAGAAAGAAGCACAATTTCCCATGTGAAAGACGTACAACTGTTATTCTCTGCTTATTAGGTGTAATCTAATAGTTCCATTAAAATGTCCCTCTCAGTCATGTTTCGATTTCAGCCCTACTGTGAAACTCTCCCATCTCGCAAATACTTTAAAGGCAAACACTGACTTGGTCACATTCCACATTAGTTACAACAGAGTGGCTCTGTTAACCATGCAAATAATGCTAATATAATCACATTCATTTGGGATGATTGTCCAAAATGGCATGCAAAATGAGTATTTACTGTATAACCTCAAGTCTAATTTTCCGCTTGTTAACCTGAATGATTGAGTGTTTTAACTACTGATAGAAGTCTCAGCTGTCCCATAGGAACAGTAAATATTCAATGAGCCTTCAGTGCTGCTAAAACCACACTGGAAATGCACTAAGAAAGCATTGCCCCATAGACAAATTGAAGGAATCTGCATTTTTCCTCTCAGTGCTGTCACAAAAAGCAATGAAATATGTTTGGGAATTTGATGCCAAAGCACTTCATAAGAGTGGTGGCATGACATGACGGACTGGGTCTTTTTTTGCCTCCAAATAAATATCATGCTGCCAAAGTCAATTTCAAAAGGACATCAAGAAAGTGTCCAGACAGAGACAGGCAAAACTTTAATGTTTCATGCAATTCTACTGTAGCTTTCGAAGCCAAAGCCAAATAGAAAACACATGCCAGCCCGTGGTTTTGAGCTATGCTGAAAAAAACTCAAGGGGACATTTTTGACAAAATGGGGACCTTTGACAATACTTTCCGATATGTCTGGGCTGGTCAAATCAAAATAAACCAACCGAAGGGCGATGTCTTGGGAACTGGATTTTGTGTGGCTTCATGGCAGGGATAGGAGGGCAGCCACGTTCCCAGGCTTCTCAGTCAAAGGGAAGCCATGGGCAGGTTTCATTGATTGCCATGGAATTCAAACTAACATAATCACTCTTTGCCTCATAACCATCTCAGCCTACTGTATGTGTGGCAAAGCGTTGTCTTCCCAGATAGCAAAAACGGTCCCCCCTTACCTCCAAAAATGGCTATGAAATCAGGTCATCAGTCTGATGTAATTTACATCCTTGATTGGTTGATCTGCATGTCTGATTCACACCTACCTCCATATTGGCCCATTCTGCGATTATATTGGCAACGGGCCATTACATTTTTTTATGGGAACCCCATGGGCCAATAGCTGCTTTCTAACTCGGACACTAACTACACCACAGCTTGATAACCAATAACACGTGAACAGATATTTAAAAGTTGTAGCCCAAGTAGGAGAGAACCTAGGAGCTGGTCTAAAGTGGCATGGACAGCACATGCACTTCATCATCTCTTAACTACTGTTAAAGAAAGAAGCATAAATAGAGAATTTTTATATTCTTGCCCCAGGCCAACACGGCTAAGTTGTACCTTAATGAATTGCAACCTAGAATTAAAGAGCAAATGCAGAACAAATATTTATTGAACTCTTCCAGGCTGAAAAGGTTAGAAGTCCAGAGAGCTTTATTTCTTCCCTCTATGCTCATTGTGTCTGGGAGTGCCTTGGCCTGTGGTGCCTCATACTGACTGCTGTGTCTTTTCCTGTGTTTGGGCGTCTAATTGTGTGTACAACGTCATAAATCACGACCAGCACTGGTTCGTCTCTTTCCAAAAAGGCCAGCACAGAGTGTTTTTGCAAGGGAGATAGCGAAGCGCAAGATGGGGAGAGAAAAAGTCCCACAAAGCCAATGAAAGGGATTACGTGACTGATGGCAGAATAGCCCTTGGCAATTCCTGTAGCCAGTCTGTGGTCAGTCGATCGTTCAGCCAAGATTGAATGTAACCTGAGAGTTCAAAGGCAATTTTACAAAAGGAAAGGAATATTTGGCAGATGTACTGCTAACCTAGTGCTTAGTGAATGTAACAAGAATGTTTTCAAGTTCTCAAGGGACAGCCTGCAAACTTTTTGTTAATCTGTTTTACAAGAAAATTAGCAAAAAGCCCCTGCAATGTTTTAGGCTTCTGCATTTGGGTGTTTCTTAAGTATTTTTGCCTCTAGACCCATACTGACTCTAATGACATCATCAAAACACTGGGTTCTACACACAAAGGCACTCCAACATTGCTGTCATTGCCATTAAAACACAACAGGAACATTCCTGGAACATCGTGCTCTTAGAGCAGGCAAGTGCTCAATTAAAGTTTAATCCACTTGGGGAGAATGAGCTGATCAGCTGGTCTTAATGGTTAGACTGCTCTCAAAGATGCACTGATGTTGACAGGAGCATTGCTGTGACTTGCTGCTGCTCCTGAACATTCCCTCCAACTTGGAGGTTATCTCAGGTTGCATGTGCATTGTTAGCATGAGCCTTTTTAACCCTGAACTAGGCTTGGTAAATAGAATGATCTTAAATTGGCAAACACGCAATTCCTACAAGTTGTGTCGTCTTCGTATTTCTCTCCTTGTATTATAAATGGAGGTGCCACTTCCGTGGTGGAGGCTATACAATCTGAATTCTCCATTCAAAGGCTGTTATCTTTCCATAGTTGAACTGGATAAAGTGTAGGATTATTGGTCCTTATAATTGATTTGTAATTAACACATTCATTAGAATTGGTATTTGAATGGAAAAGACCACCCCCATCTACTTCTGCTACTCTAAGCTGTCAGGTAATTTGGGACTGCCCCTGATCCCCTCCTATTTTATCTGACGTGAAGGGGAGAGGTAGGAATGTGTAAATGTCCCTTTTTTTCATCTTTCTGTGCAGGACAGCTGCGCAAACTGTCCTCCTCGTCTGCCAAATTGATGTTTATTGTTCAGGGATTACTGTACCACTCTTCAGTCTTTCCCCCTATTTTCCCTCCTCACCAATGTTTTCCTGAACCATGTTGAGCAGCGGTGCACTCAAACACTCTTCACAGGGCGGGTTTCTTTAGGTTAGGGCCCCCTTGGGTTTGTACAGCTTAGGGAACTCTAACCCATTCTTCAGGCCCAATGCAGGATTAAAGAGAAACAATGACGGAGCCACCGCTGGCAAAGCCCATTATTTTTAGCCTGCATTTGTAATGCAGCTGCTGTGTTTGGACAGATGGGTATGGGCTGTGAACACAATCACATACACACACATACACACACGAACAAACATGCTCACAACTGCCGTCAGTGTTGTTGCAACCAAATGTAGGGTAAACAAACAGAAAGCGTTGACAATGACTTCCATGGAAGTACTAAGTCAATGGGGTTCTTTGAGAGGGAGTCTAAAATGGCAAATGCTGGTATTCCAAGTCATGTGCAAAAATAAAGAACAGGTCCTTTATTAATGACCTCACAGCTCCTCTGAGGACATTCAGCTCAGCAACAACACGCGGCTTCTCTCAACGAAAAAAATGCAAAACGGAATCTGTTACTCAGAGCAGTCGCCGCCAAACTCAATAGCCAGAAAGTGAGCTTTATGGGTTGTTGAGACATCACTTTGTAAAGATTTGCCCATGTAAATGGAAGGATTAGTTGAGACGTTTGAAACGATCTGTTAGGAGATGCTTTCCAGAGGCTTGCTCCATGCCTGTGCTTAGATCCCTGGAAATGTGCCAATTTTGTGCTGAGAGATTTGAGCTTGGACACACCAACAAGCCTCCTGAAGCCCTATCTCTGAAAAGGGTCCTAAATTATTGGTAATTGGCATCTTTATTACGGCTAGCCTAAAGACTGACCTATGGATACTGTGTGCATACAAAATGTAGGCTGCCTTGTTGAATACAAATAAAGGGTATGCAAAGAGGTGATGTAATTTAACACCTAAATCATGTTCCACCCTGTGTAATAGGACAAAATGACCAGAACGTTAAATGTATTGTGTTATATTGACCTGTAAGTTTGACTGTGTTTACATGTCCCAAAAAATATGGCATGTTTGACTAAACATTTATAGTGTAGTTCCACTGTCTTTAATACATTTTGATAAAGCTTTTTGATTACATTTTGAAATGACATTTGCTGGTTTGTTAACTAAATAAATGATCAGCACATTGCTTAGAGAATTCATGTCAAGTCAGGCAATGCTAATGATATGTATGACATGCCTAAAATGACTCATTTCGATTGATGTGGCACTATTACACCCCAGCAAACCCAGATGCGGTTGGCTTTTTCCAAAGAGCAGGCAACATAGCCTTTATTTAAAAGCTCTACTAATTTAATTCTCCAAATCCTCTCTCTACCTCTTCCTCTCTCCAGGCGACTCCCAAGGTGTGGTCAACTTCATCATCTCCAAGGAAGGCAGCAAGCTGTCTCTGGTGGAGCAGGCTAACGTTTGGATCTTCCTCCGGCTGGCCAAGTCCAACCGCAGCCGTGCCAAGGTCACTCTCCAACTCCTGCAGCAGCAGCGTGGCCCAGATGGTCGTGAGGAGTTGTCACCATTGGTCGAGAAGGCAGTGGACACGCGGCGCAGCGGCTGGCACACTTTCCCGGTGTCTGCCAGTGTCCAGGCCCTGCTGAAGGGTGGTGGCAGCATGCTCCGTCTGAGGGTCTCCTGCCCGTTGTGCGCTAACGCAGGTGCCACGCCTGTTCTGGTGTCGGCCGGTGGCGGCCAGGAGCGCGAGCAGTCCCATCGGCCTTTCCTCATGGCGGTGGTGCAGGCAGGCGAGACGGGTGAAACTCGCAGGCGCCGCAAGCGAGGCCTGGAGTGTGACGGCAAGGTACGCGCCTGCTGTAAGCGCCAGTTTTATGTCAATTTCAAGGACATTGGTTGGAGCGACTGGATCATAGCGCCAGGGGGTTACCATGCCAACTACTGTGAGGGCGACTGCCCTAGCCATGTGGCCAGCATCACAGGTTCCTCTCTGTCCTTCCATTCAACTGTCATCAACCAGTATAGAATCCGGGGCTACGCACCCTTCCAGAACATCAAGTCGTGCTGTGTGCCCACACGGCTACGCGCCATGTCCATGCTCTACTACAATGAAGAGCAAAAGATTGTGAAAAAGGATATCCAGAACATGGTGGTAGAAGAGTGTGGTTGCTCATAAAAGCCTGGCAGACAAAGTGTGGCTGGCAGGTTGGTCTCCTGTGCAGAGACGCAGTACTTTATGGCAGAGGAGGGAAATAAAGGGATCAGTCACTATACCATTCCCACTCTCCATTTACTCCGTTTCTCTTTAACGCAAGACATTTGTCAAGACTGACTTCTATTCAGATTCGAGGACTGGCTTGTTCAGCCACGTTGGCAGGTCTATCTATAACTCAGAGAAGTCTCTGCGGCACTTTCTAGAAAAAAAGAATATATAATATATTTTTGTTACAAAACAGAGGGAGTTAGAGGATATTTATGTTACCTAGATGTATTGTAGTTGCTCCTGTCATGCACTGCAAGACGAGAGACCATGCGGACGAGGTGCCTGAGAAATTCTCAAAACTATGCAACTTGTCAAGTATTACAATTTTATTTTCTTCTCTCTGTTTAATTTCTCAATTGTTTACTTAAAAGAGGAGTTCACTCTTTTAATACTTTTTTTGAAGTATGTTTTATGTGTGATTGAGTTTGTGTGTGTTTGTATATGAGTGTGTATGTGTGTTTGTGGTGTGTTGTGTGTTGTTGAGAGATACTTGAAAGAAACAAGTTTGACCAGATGCGGGAACCAAATGTATAATTATTATAATTTTGTATTAATAATATTATTGTTTGCTGTTTTTATTTTATATTGTTTGAAAAATGTTTTCAGTTTGCACTATACCAACATTCTGATCAGCCTATTCACAAATATCAAGGGTTTTCGAAGAAACTATAAAAAGCACTTAACAATGGACTTAAAGTGTACATGAGTTTAAAACAGAGAGTGATAAAATAATAAAAAGAAGAATATATACCATTTGACAAAACCTAGAAATGTATGACATTTTCTGACCACACCAAAGAGTTTGTGTTATGCTAACTATAAGTGAGGCAGTTACAGATCCCTTCATAAAGACTTAGGTTAGCATTAGAATAGCCTAGCATCAGTGCCCAAACATTCCTTTGGCTGCTGCACAAAACCATATTTCCCCATAATTCTTCACCTTAACTTAAGCTTTTCACAATAATATAGTGTCGGGGAGTGGTTAATTATTTTATCTGAAAGAAAGCACTTACCATAAGGCCAATGTTTTTGTGATTAGGGAGAAAATGAATCTGTCTGTTGTATTTCGAAGTCTAACATATATATCTATGTTTATCATATTGAAAGGTCCCATCTTACACCAAGTTAACATTTTTGTATGGAAAATAATTACATTCTCCAATGTATGAAATGAACAATTCAAAAGCTTGGTAACACTTGATTTTACTGCCCAATATTTACCAGTTAGTTTTGTTGTTCAGCTTCTTCGAGGTTCATTTCCACAAGCTTTTCTAAGTACCATTTAGTAATAGTTACAGTAGGTACTCACCAGTAATATTTAATTTGATTGAGTTGTTAGCTTATTAATAGTGTTGACTTACAAGCAAATATTGCACATAGTTGCACATAGTTTCCCAGGCAAAACCATGTAATGTGTACATGTTTTAAACCAGCTGTAAAATAAAGTGTTACCTAAACATTTGCCTCCAAGTTGTGTCGGATAATGGAGACACTAAACAGTACAGAACACATTTATGTAAACATGACAGTGCATTGGTGCATTCAAAAATATTAATAGAAAAGAAAAAAAGTGGTTGTGTTTGTTATCATTTTCTTTTATAAATACAAAAGAATTGACACTGAAAAAAGTGGACTAAGAATAAAAAAATATATTTTTTATTCTGTATATATGGAAATCCAGATACCAATATGTTACATTGCTTTGTTGTACAAATCAAAAATGTGCTTGTGGCTGATTTTTTAAAATCTAATTTATTTACAGTATTTTTGTTTTGTTTCGCTTCACCATTAAACTTAAAGTATGTACACTAACACAGGAATGTAGTTTTCAATTCTCTGCATGCTCAGTCAAGTGTGTTTAGTGTGTGGTCAATGCATTTCAAACTAAGTAGTGAGCTATTACATCACCAAAGAAGATCAACCATTATTAACCATGTGTACATGTGCAAACACACATGCACAACACCCACACACCTCCATACACACACACACAGAGTTTAATCTGACCAGTTAAGGCGATGGCTGAAACAAGCAAGAACTCACTGGTGCTAAGAAGGAAATGGTTTAGCCATAGGCACGTCGTTAAATTTCCTACTCACTGCCCACAGAACGTGATTCAATGTGGGGAATGGGGCTCACCACACATATGTAGTCACCCAACGTGTGTATAGCGGAAGAATCACAGACTCCTCTTCCACGAAACGGAAAGAAACTCTAAGAAAGCAAAATGACATAAAGCCTGTCAAGCCTCCTGTTTAAAAATAGACCGACCCCCACTTAATGACAAGGGGGACACCAAAATGGCTTTCAGATGATAATACATCAGTTGCTGATGATCAAAAGGCCAGCAGTAACCGCTAAAGGGTGTTACTGTTGGATACGCAAAAGTTGTGGGCCACAGCCTTGTGACGGGCATTCATTTAAGTTACTTAAACTGGTGTGTTGTGCAAAGCCTTGCTGTTGTGACACAGCTTTTGGTGTTGGTTAACCTCAAACAGTGCAGATCCACCATTCTCTACTTATTGTTCAGAGCTGTTTGCTGTAATCAGTCTTTCCTTAATACCCACACAAACCCAGGAACACATACTGGCACGCCCACTACTTCCCAAACACTGACTGGCAAATAAGAGGCAACTTACATTTCAGTGGTTGTAAGTAGTAAGGATTAAGCCTCGCCCACCTGATGATGGGCCTTTTTTTAGTATCAAGTTCTTCAGAAGTAGATAATCTATTTGTCAACTTAATTTCCACCCCATCTATTAATTTCAAAACAGAAACACAATGTTCACATGATTACCTTTGCAAACCACATTTTCTTGACTTGACAATCAGTGATCCGTGCTCAAAAGGATGGTTGGGTATTGCCCACAATTATACATTGGAGAAAAAAAGGTTTCGACATGAGCTACACAAGCAAGACTTCTGCTTAACTAGAGGGAAGAAAAAACTGCCTACTGAGAACAAGTGGTCCTCTGTGGGACAGAAAACTCTTGATGTTTTGAATTATATCGGCCATTACACAGTAAGACTGTTACAGAAAATACATATTTCTAATGAATTTTCATCTTTTTTTGTGATGTTCCGCCTGGGAGATATTCTCACACAGGTGGGTGCCATTTTTGTACATATCTTCCCCCATTACTATGTTATTACATTTATGCCTTCTTTTTGATATTATAGATAACATAAATCATGAATAATTATGTTGCACCTCTTGTAAAAAAAGCCATGGTAAAAGTTTGCAGAAGGTTATAAGAGGGAATTTACAGTTGCACTGGAACCTTACATATTAAGGCTAATTTAACTGACAGTAATTTAATGTCCATTCATAATAGTACTTTTCTGTGCATAGACTAATATGTTATTTTCACAATTTCTTTATCAATATAATACCCAAAAATGTAGCAAAAAAATTCATATATACATACTGTTTAGTTACAGTTAAATAGAATGTATTTTTATCTTGGACTTGAATTGAATACCTCACCAAAATGGATTCCATTCACTTTCTGTCTCTACTTATTTATGTTTCAAAACAGTAAATATTAAATAGATTTTAAATAAGTATTGTCACAGCCGTTGTTAGTGTGAACAGATTGAAAGGTGTATTAAAAATATCTGCGACTTTCAAAGAATGTGTTAGTGTAATAAAAAAGTGTGTATGTATTTGAGTGTGTAAGTATTTTTGTCAAAATAAGCAGCACTCTGGCACCATGCTATTAATGATTTTCATTAGTTTCACACAAGCAGTAACGTGTAAACCATGGACTACAGTTTAACTGCCCAGTAAAAACCTCACTTTTATCTCATAGCCTAATAATGGTATTAACATGTCATATTTGTATTTGAGGCCAAAGCGTAATTGGAGACAAAACACTTTATGACCTGTATACACTGAGTGGGGCACACTATTCTATTGTTGTGGTTCACCCACACCATTCCAACATGGAAAGGCTGCCTTTTAACATTTGACATTTTTTACACTTT
The DNA here is from genome assembly GCA_016801145.1 of Umbra pygmaea. Classification (NCBI taxonomy): domain Eukaryota; kingdom Metazoa; phylum Chordata; class Actinopteri; order Esociformes; family Umbridae; genus Umbra; species Umbra pygmaea. The sequence goes on along the minus strand of JACXGM010007965.1, from coordinate 19,544 downwards.
ATTGGAAGGAAAACAATTATATTAATAAAATGTGGAAACAATGGGCAGTTACTCGAATATAGAGGATTAAATTATTTTTGTGGAGATTCTCATTATGGAATTGTGCTGTTTTTTTTGCCCTACAGTATGCAGGTTATGTATTTTCTAACAAAAGCCATAATAACAGAATGTTGCCAAAACATCATAGACCTGATTAGAACTAAGGCAAAGCGGCCAGCAATACTGCTGTGTGTCAGCTGTCATACTGTACAAGGCATCCGGATTCACAGCGCTTCACTTTTTCCACATTTTGTTATACCCTTATTCCGAAATTAGTAAATTCATTATTTCCCTCAAAATTCGACAAAAATCTTAGCACATTTTTTAAAAATAAAAAAGCACATGTACATAAGTATTTACAGCCTCTGACCAATACTTTGATAATTAATATTTACAGTCTTTTTAAGTATGATGCTACAAGTTTGGCACACCTATTTTTGGACAATTTCTCCCAATTTTCTTAGCAGGACCTTTCACGCTCCATCAGGTTGGATGGGGAGCATCGTTGCACAGTCATTTTCAGATCTCTCCAGAGATATTTAATCTGGGCTCTGGTTGGGCCACTCAAGGACTTTCACAGAGTTGTCCTGTAGCCACTCTTTTGTTATCTTGGCTGTGTGCCTAAGGTTGTTGTCCTGTTGGAAGTTGAACCTTCACCGCAGTCTGAGGTCCAGAGCGCTCTGGAGCAGGTTTTCAGCAATGATGTCTTTGTAAATTGCTGCATTCATATTTCCTTCGATCTTGACTAGTCTCCCAGTTCCTGCCGCTGAAAAACATGCCACAGCATGATGCTGCCACCACCATGCTTCACTGTAGGGATGGTATTGGCAAGGTGCCTGGTTTCCTTCAGACATTACACTTGCTATTCAGGCCATATATTTCAATCTTTGTTTCATCAGACCAGAGAATTTTCTTTCTCATGGTCTGAGAGTCATTCAGGTGCCTTTTGGCAAACTCCAGACGGGCTCTTATGTGCCTTTCACTGAGGAGTGGCTTCCGTTTGGCCACTCTACCATACAGGCCTGATTGATGGAGTGCTGCAGAGATGGTTGTTCTTCTGGAAGGTTCTCCTCTCTCCACAGAGAAACGCTGGAGCTCTGTCAATTGAGTTCTTGGTCACCTCCCTGACTAAGGCCCTTCTCCCCGGATCGCTCAGTTTGGCTGGGCGGCCAACTCTAGGAAGAGTCCTGGGGCCGGTTGCACCGGCTGGACGTAAATAGGTCGTAACTGTATGTCCGACCTAAAACGCACTTTACGTCAGCCTTTATAATTATACCTTTTGCAACAAAGGGTGCTGATTTATATGAATTATTCAAAATGTCTTGTTTGCACTCTATGTATACACTGTATGTATAACATGGATAAGGTGATTTCTCTATATATGTACATGTACAATAACATTTTTAATGTTTGAAACATTTTTGTTTGAATGTTCTAATTGTTGCAATGTAATATTTGTGATTCAAAGAATGTGTTTTAAATGTGTTTGTTTGATGGGAACGAGTACCAGGTGTTTGTGGATGGGAATGAGTACCAGGTGTTTGTGGATGGGAATGAGTACCGGGTGTTTGTGGATGGGAACGAGTAACAGGTGTTTGTGGATGGGAACGAGTACCAAGTGTTTGTGGATGCGATTGAGTACCAGGTGTTTGTGGATGGGAACGAGTACCAGGTGTTTGGGATGGGAACGAGTACCAGGTGTTTGTGGATGGGAACAAGTGCCAGGTGATGTGGTTGGACATAATAATGTTGGATTAGAAATGGTCTTTTAGCATAAACAAAACAATAACCTAATGCTAATTAGGCAGTAAACAGAAAGGTGCTATTTGACAGAACACAGCCCTTTTTGAAAATATGAGAAAATCTGAAGCTAAACACAAGACTGAAAGCAGGCCTCCCATTCGGTGGCGTCCATTCCAAGTTAAGGAAAATAACTTACCATTCATTAATCACAATTATGCCTGGCAAAAGGTACTGGAGTCTAGTCACACTACAACAATAATTTTGTCAACAATTACAATAACATTAACATAATATAGAAATACTATTTTGTACTTATACATGCAACTATAACAGCACACGACATTCTATAATTTTTTTTCTATTTTTCAAATCAAATAAAAAAGTTTAATTTGAGAAAGATAAAACACTGTATGATAAATACAACTGATGTTGGGATGAATGTCTTAAATTTGACAGTCATGGAAAGTAGCATGATACTGTAGCTAAAGATTCAGCTGACCCAGCCAGTCAAATGTTGTGTTAAAACAAAAAGACTAAGGTTGGGGATAAAGAGTGCAGCACATTAAAGTTGAGTAATTATTTGAGAATATGCTTAATCAATTTTCAAAGTAATTAATATTAACAATAGTCCTAATAAACATGTATTCATCTTTATTAATATTAACCAATGTAGTTATTTATGTAATTATTCATGTTAGTAAACATGTACACAAAAGGCCTATTCCTCTCATTGTTCACAATTTTTTCTAAATCTGTGTTATTGAACACTTCTCCTTTGCCAAGATAACCCATCCACCTCACAGGTGTGGCATATCAAGATGCTGATTAGACAGCATGATTATTGCTTAGGTGTGCCTTAGGCTGGCCACAATAAAAGGCCACTCTAAAATGTGCAGTTTCATTACATAGCACAATTCCACAGATGTCGCAAGTTTTGAGGAAGTGAAACTGACAACTCCCACACAGTGATTTAAAGCCAGAACAAGTGGATTCTGCACCACGGCCAGCGCCCCAGCCTAAGGAATCACAAACAATTCAACAATTCACAGTGATCGTTGAGTTCAGCTCATGATAAATGGGGCAAAAACAAAAGTGGATTCTACATTTCACAACCAACACCTGTATTATCTTTGTAATATCTGTTTATATTTCTTATTATTTTAGTATCTGCTTCTGGTGAGGAGTGAGGTGTGAGGAGGCACAGGAGGAGCACTGCCAGAGTCCTACAAAATGACCTCCAGCGGGATACTGGTGTGCATGTTTTTGACCAAACTGTCATAAACAGACTCCATGAGGGCCCGACATCCTCTAGTGGGACCTGTACTCACAGCCCAGCACTGTGCAGCTTGATTTGCATTTACCAGAGAACACCAGAATTGACAGGTCTTCACAGATGAGAGCAGGTTCACACTGATCACATAACAGACGTAAAAGAGTCTGGAGACACCGTGGTGAATACTATGCTGCCTGCAACATCATCCATCATGACCAGTTTGGCGGTGGGTCAGTGATGGTCTGGGGAGGCATATCCTTGGATGGTCGCACAGACCTCCACTTGCTAGCCAATGGTGCCCTGGGTTCCTCCTAGTGCAGGAAAATGCCCAGCCTCATGTGGCCTGAGTGTGTAGGTAGTTCCTAGATGACTAATTGATGCAATTGACTGCAGGGCTGTGCACAGGTATTTTTTGTGGGAAGGGGCTTAAGTAAGAAAAAAGGTCCCCCTACACCCCTGCAAATGCACATGCACACACACTAAAAGTTCTTAACATGGGCCTAGTTTAGTCTGCTCCAACACATTATTCCTTTAAGAAAGCACAGATTTAACATGTGTCCATGAAATGTATATTATTCAGTCAGTCAGTGTGCAGTGGATCAGACATATCCAGTAATATTGTATTAATGGTACCTTTTATAAATTTGAAGGTTTGTAATTGATGCCTAATTCTTAGAGGATAGTAGTCTTGCTTGCTTACGAGTGACAAGACCGACCATTTATTAATATAGAATGTTCAATCAATATCCTAATTGTAGGTATGTGTTTTTGCTTTAACAATGCATTCCTATATTTTAATTAAATCAAGGAAGTAAACATGGCATTCTCAGTAATTTTACTCAGAGCTGTTGGAAGTAATCCTAGCTCGCATGAAAAAATATGTTTGGGGCCACATCCCAAATATATTCATATTAATAATAGTATATTATTATTAAGATCTGAACAGTGCCTGCAGTCTTCTTGTCTTACAATATCTGATTCCTTTGACATTGTGCTCTAACTAATTTAATGCCTATTCTATGCAATTTCTTCCAAAGCTACACTGAACAAAAATAGAAAAGCAGCAATTTCTAATTAGTGACTGAGTTACAGTTCATATAAAAGAATCAGTCAATTGACTGAAACCAAAATAATGACATAATATAAAATTGTCACTGACGTTACAGACCAGTTGGTATGTGGAAATCTGTCTTAATGATGTATTGAACAAAAATATGAATGCTATATTTACAGTGTAGGTCCCATATTTCAAACAGAAATGGAATGATTAGAAATGCCATTCCAATTCAAATCAATGTAGCAGAATGGTCAGAGTGGCAGCCATTTTTTTGTGTACCAATCCAGTGCAAAGCTCTAACGCCTACTTCCGCATTAAACTGATTTGCGGCAAGTCTCGGACTTACTAGATGTCAGCTGCGCTAACATTTCTCAATGGACTGACAGTAGGTGTATGCACCTTTCAGATGGTTGCAATCTGCCATTAAATCAAAGAAGAAGATCATTGTTGTCCTGCCTTGTATGGAAGGGGAATTGAAGTGCTGGATTTAATTGCATTATAATTCTATTGGTAAGTCATTCAAATACATTTAGTATATGCTAATATTACAAACTACAGTTAGATAAGATCTACAACTTGTCTTGAGAGCTAGAGAAGACCTAAATAATCTCACCTGATAGCTAGCTAAATATCATTTTGAGATAGCTAATGAGAAAAATATTGAGTATATTTTTTTGTGTACTAATCGAATGACCAAGCAAAACAGCTCAATGAGGTTTCTACTCATTCCATTTCTATGGTTTCAAATAACAACATAAAGTGGATAATGTGCAACTAGAGTGGTTTCATACTTTTGATGAATATTGACCTGTCTTTCCTCCGCATTTTCCATACCTCTCTGATATTTTCCCTATATTTTGACTGCTACAGTTATTTTACTGTGTCTGTCTCTTCTTCTCTACCTGCCTCTCTGACTGTTAGGCAGCACTTTCTGCAGAGGAGGCTTAATAAAGGCAGGGATTGTTAACCGCAGGTTATAAGCTTTAAAACGATATACAACTTGTGTATCATCTCTTAAATTTGAGTGAATGAAGATCAGCTACCCAGATCAGCTGAGAAAAGTCCACTGTTTGTTGTTCATTTTCAGTGCGATCAAGTAGGCTATACAGCAATGTTTTCTGCATGTCGCAAACTAAGTCCTGCTGTCGATTGAATAATATATTGTATTTTTGAAAATGTTTAAGACAGCTTGCTACTAATGTAAACGTTTAACATTATAATAGGCCAGCTAGCCAGCAACTTGTGTCTAAAACAAGTTTGTAGGTGGCAAGCATTGCTAACTACTAAATAGGCAACTCATCGTGTTAGTGTAAGAATTGTTTTCATCTTCCCTGGACTGAAGAAACTGTAATGTTGAAACACGGGGTGGCCCTTGAATATCCGACAATTACATTTTAGAGAATGTGAGTGGTATAAAATTGTATAGTAATTAAAATATTAGATGTTTTGTATAAAAATATAACACCAGCCAAGAGAGCACATCGTAGTCTGAAGGGAAAGGGCAGGGGCTTAAGCCCCCCTGAGATATATCTGTGAACATGCCTGATTGACTGGCCCTCACATTCTCCAGACCTGAATCCAATTGAGAACCTTTGGGACATTATATATTGGTGCATCCAACCCTGCCAAGTAGGGATGGGCCGATACCACTTTTTATGGAACGAGTACAAATACAGAGTATTTCATTTTGGGTACTTGCCAATACGAGTACCAATACAAATACTTTTAATAACTGTGCCAAATGTCATAATTTATCAAGCTAAAATCTGCAATTCCTTAGAGTTTAATCAGCCAATTCAAATATAGAAAAGTAAATGTTCCTACATATCCAGAAGAACATCATTTACAATGCAGGTTAAGAATGTGTAATATTTATTATGGCAATAGTATACGTCTCCTTCTCTAATTAGCTAAAATGAGAGAAACACTTTTGTGAAAGTGAATGCAATATCTGCATGTTTGTGTTCACATTTGCACTAAGCATTGCAGACATTTTGTGTAAGATGAGAATGTCTGTTTAAAGTGACTTTCTCCAAACAGGGATAATGACCTAATCATTTAATATTCTGTTAAGGTATTTGATTGTTTTTTTTACAATCGGTACACAATTATAGCTGTACTATCACTGTAATCTTTGAAAAAAAAAAAAATAGGCTGGATTTCCTTTAAGTTATAAGTCTTAAAGTTAATATGTCAGATCTTCCAGTATTTTGTTTACCCAGAATTGTTGCAAACTACCAACATTTGTTTTTCCTTCCCAAAGGGTTTATTATTAATACATGCAATGCTACAGTATGCAGTGACTAGCCTAATAACTTAGCCTTTGTTCGGTCCTGTATAAATGTGCACATTTCCTTGAGGACTCTAATATATGCACCTATAATTTTACAAATATTAGGCTCTTTAGAAAATATCTCATTAGAAAATAGCAATGAGAAAAGTGATTTCGTATTTTGCCATTTGAACTCTACTGGAGAATTGCTATGAGGAAAGTAGAATTGTGATTTTACAGTATTTTTTAATAATAGGCACTCGTGGCTCCGTCTGTGCTAATGATTATACATTTTAGGCGGTGATTTTGTGTGGAACATATCGCCTCATATTGCAGGGAATAATTATCCCATTTAAATTACTTTTCTTTCTTTTTTAAATAGCAATAAATACAGTTGTACAGCTTTATAAGCTGGTCACGGAAAGAGGAAGAGTTAGTTATCATCAATATGAAATATGCATAGCGCTAGAATACAGCTACATTTCCACTGAAACATTTACATGAATTAGATTTACCAGTTCGTATTGTTGTTCCAATCATTACATGGTTGAGCAATACAACAGTTTCCTATCTTTGTACAGTAGGCTACTATTCCCTCTCTGGCACTTTAAGAAAACAACTATAGCCATTTGTCTAAATTGTAAAGCGTTGCGCAGCATAACGCTCCTAAATGTGGACGAAATATCGGCTTGGAGTACTTATAAGTACAAGTACTTATGCCCAGTATTGGGCCCGATACCAAGTACTGGTATTTGTATCGGTCCATCTCTACTGCCAAGAAGCACCACAGACTGTCCAGGAGCTCACTGATGCCCTGATCCATGTCTGGGAGGAGAACCCCCAGGACACCATACACCATCTCATCAGGAGCATGCCCAAACTTTGTAGGGAGTACAGAAAGATACACACTACTAAGCCACATTATGAGTTGCCGTAATGAAATTCACGCAAGTTGGAACCGCCTGTGATTTCAGTTTTGTAATTGACTTTTGGAGTGAGTTTGAATCCAGCCCTCAATCGGTTGGTGATTTTATTTCCATTCACTGTAATTCAAATTACACAATGTACAGTAAAGATTTCGATAATTATTATGTTTAGATTATCCCGATGTGTGATTTAAGTGTTGTCTTAATTGTTTTATGTCATGTACAATGTTGTCCCTGCCAATGCATCTGAGAACATTTTGGCTACTTCTGTCATCAGTTTGCACTTGAAAGGTCCAGAATTCAAAGCAAACTTAGTGCCCCTCCCCCAGCGGGTCGCTTTATGTTCAATGTAGCCTAATACTATTCAATCAATATAGTTGGTGAGCATACTCATCCTGTACATGATCTGATTAAATGCTTATATTTTGGATGAGCAGTACAAAATAATTTGGCGGCTCAGCGACATGTGGTTGGATGAAAAATGTGTCAAAGAAGCTGCATACAAGGCAGGGTAAGAGGGAATTGGGAGGGGAACATAATTATATTTATATATATTAAATAATTATCTGTGTTCATCAAGAAATAGTTGGCAGTAAAAAGTATATTTATCTATATTTAACAGGAGTTTGTGCTTTGCATACCCTTTCGTATTAATCATGAATTCCAAGGCTTCTCAATGTTGATGTTTACTGGACTTAAAGTGATGCTTTTGTTTTGCTCATTGCTTGCTATATGAGTAAGTAAGCATTAACACATGACAGACTGTGCGTTGCCAGGGAATAACCACACATCTCAGTCGGTGAGAAGCCACGAGGCGCTTATTAAACAGTTAACATTTTATTTGTGAGAAATCATTTTTAAATACAGATTTTTTGCTAAAAAAATGTCACGAGTCATGCGTTATCATCTAACATTAATGTTCCCCCCACCACTCCTCCTACTCTGGCCATGTTAGTATGGCACATAAAACAACTACCGTAATTCCTCAAATAAAAACCGGTAGTCAATTAATCGCCGGGCCTCTGATAGTGGCCGGGGGTGTGTTCAACACGGACAAATAAAGGCCGGTCTTAAATAAAGGCTGGGGGAATATTACGTGTGGATAATCTCCTATAGGTGCCTTTCATATAATATGCATTCCACACACAGGGACACATGGGAGTTTTAGGCAAGACGGCCTGGGCCTACACCACCCGTAGGGTAACTCCCCTACTAAAAACACTAGGCAAGACCTGAACAGAGCACACCTGTACTTTGGACAGGGCGCCTCATTCGTGTGCCAGAACAGGGTTCATGCAGGTTTTAGACAGGTTTTAAGACCTTTTTAAGACATTTTAAGACCATTAAGATTGAAATGTAAGACCTACACAACGATTTTTTTACCAAAAAATATTAAAATCAAAGAAATTCTGAAAAAATATTTATTTCAGTGATTTACTTCAATAAATTCAGTCATTGAAAAAGCATTAATTAAATTTACAGAAGCAATTACATTAGTACGTTTTTATACGCAAAAACATGCCAAATGCCCAAAATGAAAATAGACTAAAACAAACTTGCCCTCAAAGAGAGTGGATTTCATCTCATATTAATTTCCTAATAGAGATTGAACTGGCTACTCCAGCCCATGTAACATACACATCAGAAAATTATTTTAGATAGATAGATAATTAGGGCCCTATCTTACAACCAGCGCAATTTACTTTTTACACAAACGCATGTATCATTCCTATCTTACACCCGACGCATATGGGACTTTTCCCTCCACAGACACGCGTCGGTAAATTAGGGAATGAACTTGCGTTCGTTGGGCGGCTCAGCGAAAAGAAGAGGCGTGTTCCGGCGCAAACGTTCCCTGGTGCTATCTTGCAGTCCCTGAAAACAATTCTGCCACTGACCAGGAAAAACCTGGTTTAAAGTCAGTGGCGTGTTATTCATATGCTATTTTAAGGGCGCATGCTTAACTATAATGGAGTGTGTGCACAACGCGCATACACGTTGTTCCTCTCATCTACACAAATGCAGCAGTTCTTTATTATTGCAATACATAATCAGAAGGAAAAATATTACCACACGAGGAAGCCATTGTGGTGTCCGAAAATGTGAAAAATAGGTATACATCTAGTGTACACATTTACTCAAATTATTCATAATGAATTATTTGCACTGATATACATCAACCTCAAGGGAACCAACAAGTATACACACGTAATTCAATCAACAAGTATACACACGTAATTTGCGATGCTAATAGTAAAATCACCCATGTCTGTACTCAGAATTACTCAGGCTCAAGCCACCACTCACTTATGGCAACTTTGCCATGAGGAATCCCCCCTTGGATGGGTGGCTGTGAAGGGGACAACAGCTATCCGTTAAAGACATGGTTAAAGATGACACAATTTATGATGCCAGCATTTATGATGCGTAAAATGCTGTTTAATCAAAAACACACACAAACACGCAGTGTAGCATAATTGAACGAACATTTGGCACACTGAAAATGCGCGTCAGGTGTTTGGATAGAACAGGTACACTACTCAAGTCGCAGCATTCTTTGTGGCTTGTTGCATTTTTCGCAACATTTCCATGAATCATGGATGTGTTGATGACATTAATTAAGAAATATTAGAGGACTTCAGGAGACGTGATGTTGAAATGCATGCCAGCCAATTAAATGCCCAGAAATGCAGAACGGGGGTGGAGTGGAAAGCTTATTTGACAGAAGAGTAATCTCGTTTTAATGTTAGACTACATTGCAAAAAATATTACCATGCATTCATAACCTCGTGATTCAGTGAGAGTGAGTCCAAAACATCGGAAAGTAGGCTATATCTTGTGACAATTCTTTATTTACATTTTGTAAAAAGAAAAATCAATAGAAAATCACCGTTATAATAGCAATCCGCCATGGAACAAGCGCGCCTGCTCTTAAAGGGAATGTGAGATGACAATCTGATTGGTTTATTGCACATTACTCCCAAACCACACCTATGACTAATGAAGCTACTTTAGACCTACCCATTTTAGATATGCGTCGGGTGCAATAATCATTTATCCCGCCGGTAAAATAGCAACAGTGCCCGGGATCCTCCCACAATGTAACTTGCGTTTCGCGTTCGATACTTGCGTTTCAAATCGTTAAAATAGGGCCTTAGTGTCTATCTTTCTATTAGAGGGAGCGCAAGAGAGAGGGGGAGCATGAGAGAGAGGGGGAGCGAGCGAGAGAGAAAAAGAGAGCGAGCCAGAGAGAGAGAAAGAGAGAGAGAAAGAGAGCGAGCGAGAGAGAGAGAGATAGAGAGTGAGCGAGAGAGAGAAAGAGAGCGAGCGAGAGAGAGAGAGAGAGAGAGAGAGCGAGAGCGAGCGAGCGAAAGAGAGCGAAAGAGAGAGAGCGAGCAAGCGAGCCCTGGTACCGCTCGTAACAAACAGTGGAAATCGCTGTGATCTAGCCGTGTCTCATTAAAAGTACGCTTTTCCCATTTTCCACATGTAGGCCTAGCCGCGAACGTACCAACAACAATATCTTCCAGTAAGAACTAAAACACACCAAATTAATGTTCTCAGGCAAGCTTTCTGCTGGTTTTGTTTCTGTTGCACCTTAAAAAGTGTCCGTGTGCAACGCAAAATGTACTTTAGTTCCAAATTAACATCGACACTCAATATTCACAACTCCACTTTGTAGGCTACGACTCGATACTTTTTCGTTCTGCGGCCAGCGTTTCTGGAAATAAATGAGGGTAAAAACTTTTTAAGACATGACCCAATGAAATTTAAGACCTGGGATAAAAATATGGCAATTTCTAAGACGTTTTAAGGCCTTAAATTTCATGTTTTGAATTTTAGACTTTTTAAGACCCCGCGGGAACCCTGCAGAATAAGTGTAGCTTCTGTGTGTGTTAGTTTAGAGCAGGTAAGAGTTAACCTTTTGTTTTACATTATTTTCTTTGGTACTGTTAGCCTCTCCTCCCAAACATATAATTAAAAATGTATATTACCTTGGCTAAATAAAAAGTCCACTGCGAAAAGGTACTTTGTTTCAGTGTCCTTGCTTGCACCTACGACCCCATACCTCTTTTGCTGGCTGCAGGGTGGCCTTGGGAAGTGGTAGTGACATTCCACTCCACTCCTGGGGAGCAGAACATAACATAGATATAAGGCTAATTAGAGAAGGAAGAGGGAGACCTGTAACAACCCATCACAGTAAGATGAATAGATGTAGAAATCTCCAGTTCAAGAACAAGTAAATCAATGTTAACCGACTTGGAGAGTAACACATTGACATGATACCGACATCAACTTTAGGTTGATCTGTCCTACAGTATATACATTATACCCACCTATGTATATATCCTTATCTAATACTGATAACTCAGATTAAACAATTGCATCAGCATTACTTGACCAGATAAGAATTATATTTTTTTCTCTCAAGTAAGCTATGTACATTCAGACATTCAGACATTCCTCTTTAATCAATTTAGTGATAAATGTCAGGTTATTAATGTTAGGTTCATGTAATGGTAGAAATAGTAGATCTTGGTTTAGACCCTCTTAGTGGAAGGCCAGTACTATTGGCCTATTCATTTTGCCATGTCAATAAGATTATCTGACATTAGTACACACTTTAATCTTTTGATTTCTTAGACTAGATTAGACTAATGTTTTACTGCTAAACGCTCTAGCGAACCTTTCTATTTGTAACATGGCAACGATAACCCAGCTGTAGTTAAAGGAGATTTGGAATTTAAACCCTTGTACATAAGTATTCACAGCCTTTGCCATGGCACTAAAATTTGAGCTCAGGTACATCCTTGAGATGTTTCTGCATCCTGATTGGAGTCCACCTATGGTAAATGCAGTTGATTGGACATGATATGTAAAGGCACACACCTGTCCATATAAGGTCCCACAGTTAACAATGCATGTCAGAGCACAAACCAAGCCATTAAGTCCGAGGATTTGTCTATAGACCTCAGAGACAGGACTGTTTTGATTTGATTTGATTTGTTTATTTTGAACATGTAAATAAAATAAAACATCACAAAAGACGAACAGTAATAAAAAAACAGTAAAAATTTAAGAACTCCATAATTCAGTACTAATAATTTTAGTACTATTTGCTATTTACACATGCAAAAAGGAGTACGAAGAAGTAAAACTTATGTACTCCTACCCCTTAAAACTCTTTATCATATTAAATGAAAAGAATTTACAACAAAATAGCAAGTCTACGAAGACAATTGATCTATAATCGATGAAAATATATATTCAATAGTTCTTTTCACATTCATGTGTTAACCCCTACCTGACAATATTTAAACACATACCTCAAATTGTTAAATTTTAGTTCAGGTTATTGATCGCACTGTATTTCTCTATACCTCTTGAATATAATTTCTTTGAATATCTTTTTTAATTGGAATATGCTAAGACATTGCTTTAATTCATTATTTAGTTTATTCTATATTTTAGTGCCCCTGACAGATAAACATAAACTTTTTCTTGTTGTTCGACATCTGGGAGTCTTGAAATTTGATTTTCCCCTTAAGTTGTAGCCCCATCTCTCTCAACAAAACATTTCTGTATGTTGCTAGGCAATAAATTGTTTCTTACCATGAACTTAATTACTGCTGTTTGGAATTCGACTAAATCTATTAACTTTAATGTTTTAGACTGTGAAAATAATGCATTTGTGTGTTCCAAGTATTCAGTGTTATAAATAATTCTTATTGCTCTTTTTTGAAGTATGATTATTGATTTCAATGAATTTTGTGTTTCCCCAAACCTCTATACAGTAATTTAAATATGGTAACACCATTGAGCAATACAAAACGTGGAGTGATTTGTATTCTAGAATGTGTTTTGTTTTGGCCAAGACTGAAATACTTCTAGAGAGTTTTGTTTGGATATATTTTACATGAGATTTCCAGCAAATCTTGTCATCAATGATCACTCCAAGAAATTTAATTTAATTTACTCTTTCTATATTCACACCTTCTATTTGTAACAGAGCTTGATTGCTTGATTTGCAATTACCAAATATCATGAATTTTGTTTTACTAACATTTAGTGATAACTTATTAATGTCAAGCCATTGTTTTATTTTTCTAAATTATGAAGAGATTAAGTCCAGGAGTTGCTGTAAATTCTGACCAGAACCAAAGATATTTGTATCATCAGCAAATAATACAAATCTGAGCTGTTCAGATACTTTACATATATCATTTATATACAGGATAAATTGTTTTGGTCCCAATACTGACCCCTGGGGGACACCACACGAAATGTCCAAACATTCTGATGTATAATCTCCCATCTTCACAAAATGTTGTCTGTCTTTTAAATAACTTCTTAACCAATTCAGCACTAACCCCCTAATCCCAAGCCATTCCAATTTATTGATTAATATGTCATGATTAATTGTACAAATGCTTTTTTCAGATCAACTCCATATTTCTTTTTTTGTATGGAATTTGTGATTTCTTCAATGAGATCAGTTAAAGCTGGTGATATTGACCTATTTTTTCTGAATCCATATTGACTATCAGTCAGTAGTTTGTGTTTAATGATAGATTGGACAAATTTATAGATAAAGAGTTTTTCTAGAATTTTAGAGAATTGTGGCAGTAGCGAGACCGGCCTGTAGTTTGTGAAGTGGTTTTTATCCCCAGTTTTGAACAAAGGTATGACTTTTGCTATTTTCATTTTAGTTGTAAATGTACTAGTTTGAAATGATAAATTAAAAATGTAAGTTAATGGTTTTGAGATCCCCTCAATTACATTTTTTACTGTCTTGATATCTATTTCGTAACAATCTGTGGATGATTTAGTTTTGCATTTTTTAACAATGTCTATTATTTCATTTTCTTCTACTGCTTTTAGAAACATTGAGCATTGGTTTCTTTCAGTAAGGTCATTATATCTATTATCGCTTTTCTGTGGAATAGGAATTTTCCTGCCAACTCAGGTCCCACATTTGCAAAATACTTATTAAAGTTGTTGACCACATCCTCCATATTATTAATGTTCTTTTCATTACAAGTAAAGTACTGTGGATAATTTACCTGTATCATGCCCTTTCTTATAATCCTATTCAATGTTTTCCATATACCCTTCATATCATTTTTGTTATTTTCTAATAGTTTACCATAATATTCTCTCTTACAAGATCTCATAATCTTAATTAACTTGTTTTTATATTTCATGTATTTATTTTCAGCTTCTTTAGTTCTGTGTTTAATGAATTCTCTATAGTGTTTTTTTTTACAGGTATTTTGTAATCCTTTTGAAATCCACGGTCTGTCACCAAATTTTTTTTTTCTGCAATGTTTTTTTAACAGACAATTCTTATCATATAATAAATTAAATATTCTTAAGAAATCACCATATACATCATCAATATCTTTTCCCTGGTATATTATTTCCGAGTCTTGTGAAAGCAGATCCTTTTTCAGTGCAACAATAGCCTCTTCTGTTCTAACCCGTTTGAAGAGGGGTTTGTTGTCCTTTTTAGATGTGTAGTTACTATTGTAAACTGTAAAAATTGGTAAGTGGTCGCTGATGTCATTTATTGATAGTCCACTCACTGTATTATTATCTATGTCAATTGTATTGAGGTACAGATCTGGGGAAGGGTAGAGAAAAATCTAAAAGACTAAAGACTTAAAGCTAACAACTGAAATTGCTTAGGAATAAAGGTAGAGTTTATATATTCAATAGTGGAGATTTCAGGAAAAAAGGCACACCACCCCCTCTACTCATCCTGTCAGCTCTATAAACATTATAATCAACTATAGCAATATCAGAATCCACTGATTTAATTAAAAGCCTGTGAAATTAAAATCTTAATAATATCCTTGTTAGGCAATAAACTACGAATATTTAAGTCCCTTACAACTTTTCAAAAGATGTGGATTATCAATACAAACTGGACTTCTACTAACAGTTTCATATGACATAAAAAGAAAATGTATCAAGTTTCTCACATCAAACCCTTTGGGCCTGAGAATACATCTCCAGGTGTATTGAACCAGTCTCACACAAGGAATATGATAAGCAACAGAATAACAACAACAAATCCAGAAAAAAAAGTTATTAGTTGATGTGCATTACAATGAGGGAAATAAGTATTTGATCCCCTCTAAATCAGCAAGATTTCTGGCTCCCAGGTGACTTATACAGATAACGAGCTGAAAAGACACCTGTGCACAGAAACAAGCAATCAATCAGATTCCAAACTCTCCACCATAGCCAAGAACAAAGAGCTGTCCAAGGATGTCAGAGACAAGATAGTAGACCTACACATGGCTGAAATGGGCTACAAGACCATCGCCAAGCAGCATGGTGAGAAGGTGACAACAGTTGGTGCAATTACCTGTATAAAAGACACCTGTCCACAGAAACAAGCAATCAATCAGATTCCAAACTCTTCATCATAGTCAAGACCAAAGAGCTGTCCAAGGATGTCAAGGACAAAATAGTAGACCTACACATGGCTGGAATGGGCTACAAGACCATCGCCAAGCAGCTTGGTGAGAAGGTGACAAGAGTTGGTGTAATTATTCGCAAATGGAAGAAACACAAACTGACAATCTCCCTTGGTCTGGGGCTCTATGCAAGATCTCACCTTGTGGAGTTGCAATGATCATGAGAACAGTGAGGAATCAGCCCAGAACTACATGGGGGGATCTTGTCAATGATCTCAAGGCAGCAAGTAAACAATTAGTAACACACTAGGCCGCCAAGGACTGAAATCTTGTAGCGCCTGCAAGGTACCCCTGCCTAAAAACACATATATAGGCCGGTCTGCATTTGCCAATGAACATCTATGACCCCAAGAACACCATACCCACCCTCAAATAAGGAGGTGGAAACATTATGCTTTGGGGGTGTTTTTTTGCTAAGGGGACCGGGCAACTTCACAGCATCGAAGGAACAATAGACAGGGCCATGTACCATCAAAATCTTGGATGAGAACCTCCTTCCCCAAGTCAGGTTATTGAAAATGGGTCATGGATGGGTATTCCAGCATGACAATGACCCAAAACACATGGCCAAGGCAACAAAGGAGTGGCTCAACAAGAAGCACATTAAGGTCCTGGAGTAGCCTAGCCAGTCTCCAGACCTTAATCCCATCTGTGAAGGGAGCTGAAGGTTTCAATTGACAAACAACAGCTTCAAAACTTTGATGACTTGGAGAGGATCTACAAAGAGAAGTGGGACAAAATCCCTCCTGAGATGTGCGCAAAACTGATTGCCAACAAGGGTTTTGCTACCGAATACTAAGTCATGTTTTGCAAAGGGGACAAGTACTTATTTCATCCATTGTAATGCAAATCAATTAATAACTTTTTTGAAAAGCGTTTTTCTGGATTTGTTTGTTATTATGTCTCTCACTTTTCAAATAAACCTCCCAATCAAATTATAGACTGATCATTTATTTGTCAGTGGGCAAATGTACAAAATCAGCAGGGGATCAAATATGTTTTCCCTCACTGTAGGTTATTACAGTATGTTACAGGTGATACCACATATACCATATTCATGTTCATATAATGTAAATATCCTGGTCATATTCTACTCAGACAATTTATGTGATTTGTGTACAAAAAAGACATGCACCAATAGACCAGAAAAAAATCATTGTTTGGTATATCCTAATTGGCAATAAATCTTTCTGATTTTGAATAGGTGATATATTGTGATGTTCCCTAACAGCTATATCTTTCTAGAGAAAGCACAAATAGGGCAGGAATGTCAATGTCAATTTCATTTCTATAGCACTATTAATCACAACCATGGTTGTCCAATGTGCTGCACAATGATAACAGAACAAGGCAAAAACAATATAGTTAAACACAATAAAAAACACAATACAATACAACTTCCTCATTGATTATATGCCAAATTAAACAAATGAGTTTTTAGCATAGACTTAAAAACAGACAGTGAAGATGCAGAGCGAATACAGAGAAGCAGAGCATTCCACAGCCTGGGGGCAGCTACTGAAAAAGCCCGGTCACCCCTGCATTTCAGCTTCGACTTTGGAACACATAACAATCTCTGGTTGGACAATAGGAGGGATAGAACTGGACAATATTCAGTTAATAAGTCTGATAGGTAGAAAGGGGCCAGACCGTTTAATGATTTAAATACCAAAAGAACACATTTTAAAATTCACTCGATAACAGACAGGCAGCCAGTGCAGAGAACGTAATACTGGTGTAATATGTTCCCTATTTTTGATACTGGTTAAAAGTCTAGCAGGCACATTTTGTACTATCTGCAACCGGGATATAGCTGACTGGCTAATCCAAAGACAAAGTGAGTTACAGTAATTCAATCTAGAAGTAATAAAAGCATGAATTAATTTTTCGAAATTATGTCTTGACAGAATTGGTTTTACTTTTGATAGTAGGCGAAGCTGAAAAAAGCATGATTTCACCACTGTATTTATGTGTTTGTCAAATTTCAGCCCATAATCGAATACAACCCCAAGATTTTTGACCCAAGACTTAACAAACTGGGATAACTCACCCAAGTCTGTTTTTGGTGTACTAGAAGAATCTGAATGCCTAACAACTAGTATTTCAGTTTTGCTCTCATTAAAATTTTGAAAGTTTAAGGACAACCAGGCCTTCACATCAGACAAACAGTTCACAAGTGCCTCCAACCCATTTGAACTCTGTTTTAATGGCAAATCGATTTGAGTATCATCTGCATAGCAGTGAAACAACAAACCATGCTTCCTAAAAATAGAACCCAATGGGAGCATATATAACGTAAAAAGAATAGGTGCTAAGATGGAACCCTGAGGGACACCACATGAAAGATGAGCTGCCTCAGATGAAAGTTCACACATATTAACCTTAAAACTTCGATTACAAAGGTATGATTTAAACCAATCAAGAGCACTTCCTTTTATACCAACACAGTGCTCCAAGCGAGCAAGAAGGACAGCATGGTCCACTGTGTCGAACGCAGCGCTCAAGTCCAGCAGCATAAGCCCAGCATAGTCCCCAGAGTCGCCAGTTCGTAAAATATCATTTAAAACCTTCAAAAGTGCAGTCTCTGTCGAGTGATGTTTTCTAAAACCTGATTGAAAAATCTCAAATATATTATTTTCATCTAAGAAGCTCTGCAATTGCTTAAGAACTATTTTCTCTAGTATCTTTGTAACAAAAGACAAATTAGAAATGAGCCTATAATTATCTAAGACAGTAGGGTCCAGATTCGGTGTTTTAAGCAAAGGGTGAACTGTGGCATGTTTTAACACATCTGGTACTGTACTAGTTTCAATACATCGGTTTATCATAGCCACAAAGTACGGACCTACTACATCAAAAACTTGTTTCAGGAAATATGGAGGCATAGCATCAATGGAAGAGCCTGATGGCTTTTTTAAGTACAAACAGAGTGAATCGATGGATCAAAAGCATGGGGGGAAATCCCCAATCTGATAGCATTAATCTTATTTATAAAAACATTCAAAAAATCGTTACACACTGTTTGTGAGACAACCGGAAACTCAGAAACAGGTGGATTTACCACAGTGTTGAAAACAGTAAAAAGAGTTTTGGGTCTATGATAATTACCATTAATAAGTTCTGTAAAATACCTAGTTTTTGCTCCTTTCACTGCCTTCTGAAATTTGGATAAAGAATCTCTAAATATTTCAAAGGAAATTTGGAGCCTGTCCTTATTCCACTTGCGCTCCGCTCGTCTAGAGCTCTGCCTCAACAAGCGAACATGATCATCAATCCAGGGCTTTGGGGCCTCATTTATAAAGCTGGCGTATGCACAAAAGAAGACGTACACATCTCTCTACGCAATAATTAGGATTTATAAAAAGCAAACTTGACAGGAAAATGTGCGTTCCTTCACGGAAACTCTGACCCATGCGTACGCACAAAAACGGGTGAAATGATAAATGGCGACACCATCGGCAGATGGATGAAACACGTAGGCTACTATAGATCCGTCTGAAACTGCAGAGCGATGTGTAACCGAAATCGAAATACTGCCTCTCATTAATAATATGAAGATGTCACAAAGCCATGCGTACAATTAACAGCCTGCAGAGAAATACAAACAATATAAAACAAGATTTTAACGTAAAGGCAAATGAAGGACATATTGCACATATTTGCAAAAAGAACACTCAAATACATTATGTAGGCTAATTATATTGGCATGTTATGTAATTCATCCTCATAAATAATACGGTAAACAGAA
>JACXGM010007964.1:17784-30011 GCA_016801145.1 Umbra pygmaea | reverse complement strand
GACCCCAGATGGTGAGAATGGGCAACCTCACCTCCTCCGCACTGACCCTGAGCACCGGAGCCCCACAGGGCTGCGTACTCAGTCCCCTCTTGTACGCCCTGTTCACATATGATTGTGTGGCCACACACAGTTCCAACATCATCATAAAGTTTGCTGACGACACAACCATCCTAGGTCTCATCTCCAACAACGATGAAACAGCATACAGAGAGGAGGTAAAGGCCTCGGTTACCTGGTGCCAGAGCAACAACCTCTCTCTCAACGTCAGCAAGATTAAGGAGATGATAGTGGACTTTAGGAAGCGGCAGAGGGGGGGTCTTGCCCCCATACACATCGATGGAGCTGAAGTCCAGAGAGTTTCAGAGTTCAAGTTCCTCAGTGTGCTCATCAGTGATGACCTCACATGGTCCCGTCAGACAAGCTCGGCGACAAAAACTGCCCAAAAGTGCCTATACTTCCTATGGATACTCAAGAAGTTTGGCATGTCTGCCAGGATTTTAATAAACTTCTACAGGTGCACTATTGAAAGCATCCTTTCAGGTTGCATTACAGCCTGGTACGGCAGCTGCTCTGCTGCTGATCGCAAGGCCCTACAGAGGGTGGTGAAGTCAGCGGAGTGCATCATAGGCTGTTGTCTCCCCTCCGTGCAAGGCATCTACCACAAGCGATGCCTGAGGAAAACACAGAACATCTTAAAAGACCACAGTCATCCAGGCCGTGCCCTTTTCTCATTGCTGCCATCTGGTAGACGTTACCTGAGCATCAAATCACGGACTACCAGACTAAAAAACAGTTTCTTTCCGCAGGCCATTCGGCTGCTTAACAAGGAACATTGATTACAAATCATTTCTTGAGTCCCTGTCATTCTCTGGTCACTTTATCCACTCATTCAATGCACCTTTAAAAAGAAATTTCCATGCCATATTTATAATATTCATTACTTCTGCTGTGTACACGCCAGATCACTGTTCAGTACATAGTATATTGCTATTATTACTATTATTATTGTTTTAAAATTTCTTCATATTGTATATAATCTTTTTAAGCCCACTGTGTAGATGTGTCGAGCCATGTCACAAGAATTTCTCTGCATAGGATGATGTGATGTCATTCGATGCATATGACAAATAAACAACTTTGACTTTGACTTTTTTGTGTTTTTATTTATTAGTGGTGAGTCAGGAGCAGGGAAGACGGAGAGCACCAAGTTGGTACTACAGTTCCTGGCTGCAGTGAGTGGACAACACTCCTGGATCGAACAGCAGATACTGGAAGCCAACCCCATACTAGAAGGTTCTCTGTCAGTCTTCCTTTTGGCCTGACCATTTACACACTCGCACACTCCCACACACGTTCTCATGAGATCCTGTTTCTGTGCCCTCACAGCATTTGGCAATGCGAAAACGATCCGCAACGACAACTCCAGCCGCTTTGGTAAATACGTGGAAATATTCTTCAACAAAGATGGAGCCATTGAAGGGGCTCGCATGGAACAGTACCTACTGGAGAAGTCTCGCGTCTGCCACCAGGTGAGGCAGCTCAGGCTGTAAAATACACAATGTAGCCAAAAGTATGTGGACGTCCATACTAACTGAGGAGGAGGGATAATGGTCTGGGGATGTTTTTCACGGTTTTGGCCCCTTAGTTCCAGTGAAGGGTAATTTTAAACTTCCAAGTTTGTTGAAGGCCCTTTCCTGTTATAGCATGACTGTGGTTCGTAAAAACATGGTTCAATGATGAGTTTGGTGAGGAGGAACATGAGTGGCCTGCAGAGAGCCCTGACCTCAACCCCATTGAACACCTTTGGGATGAATTGGAACAGGGATTGTGAGACAGGCCTTCTTATCCAACACCAGTTCCTGACCTCACAAATGCTCTTGGCTGAATGGGCACAAATTCCAACAGACACACTCCAAAATCTTGTGGAAAGCCTTCCCAGAATAGTGGCAACTGTTCATATTATTGCCCATGGTTTTGGAATGCTTTGTCCAACAAGCTCATGGGTGTGCTGGTCAGTTGTCCACATACTTTTGGCAAAATAGTATCTCAAAGCTACAGTAAATGCCTCAAAGTGAATTTCTTTCAAAACAATCCAAGCAATATTTTTTATAATTAATCATTTTACATTTTGTGTTTGTAAAAAAGACCTTTGTTTTGAAATTGTCTGGTATGCTGACAAAATGTCATGAGATTGAAAATGAACACTAATGTTAATTAAATGTAGGCCAAGGAGGAACGGAACTACCATATCTTCTACTGCATGTTAGTGGGGATTTCCACAGAACAGAAGAAAACGCTGTGTTTGAAAGATGCATCTGAGTTCAGCTACCTCAACAAGGTAATATCACCGTCTACTGAAACACCACCATGCTCTACTGAAACACCACCATACTCTACTGAAACACCACCATACTCTACTGAAACACCACCATGCTCTACTGAAACACCACCATGCTCTACTGAAACACCACCATGCTCTACTGAAACACCACCATGCTCTACTGAAACACCACCATGCTCTACTGAAACACCACCATACTCTACTGAAACACCACCATACTCTACTGAAACACCACCATACTCTACTGAAACACCACCATACTCTACTGAAACACCACCATACTCTACTGAACCACCACCATACTCTACTGAAACACCACCATACTTTCCCACTCCCTGGAGGTCTGCCTCATTAAAGGTCTACTGGGGTCAGCTACGTTAGTGTCTGCGGTCTCTTTACAATGTTCTTTAGATACTCACCCAGAACTGGAATAGTAAACTCTTGATCTAACATCCGTAAATCTGATTTGCTGTAGTGTCAACACATGAGAATGAGGTGGGAGGATAGGGGCTGTTTAGAACAGAGGGTCTATAGGGTGTGTCACAGTGTGTTGACAGTGTCTATGCTCTATATACAAAGTATGTTGTTATTTATGTGTTAGTGCCACTCTCCACTCTATGGCTTGGACCATTGGTTTGAAATGGTTTCGCTTTGATCCATATCTTGTCACAGTCTCAACATTGACCTTTTGTAATTGTAGACATTTGTGCTTCATAACATAAATATTAAAGGAAAGTGTTAATAGCGTTAACCTCTCCCTCTGTCCGTGAAGGGGGACTGCATGGTGTGTGACGGGCGTGATGATGCTAAAGACTACGCTCGCATCCGCATGGCCTTGAAGATCCTCACCTTCACTGAGAACCACTGCTGGGAGATCCTGAAGCTGCTCGCTGCTCTCCTCCACCTGGGCAACGTCTGCTTCGAAGGTGGGCTCTCAGTGTTGGATCTGTGTGATGTCTGAATGTAGCATCTATGCTAGGGGTTCTCAAACCTTTCGTCAGGGACCGCCCAACCGGTACATGTATTTGATCATTTTATGTGTTGCGTAAAAATGACCCATGACCCTGAGATTTGCGGGGATTGTGATTAGATACAATTTCCTCATCAACATGGCCATTTTTTTTTTTAGATGTTCAAGTTTGTTTTCCGTTATTTGCCTTTCAGACTCCATTTTTAACAACATGGAAAGCTCAGATGTCAGTTCATCCGAGCACTTTAACGTTGCTGCCAAATTGCTAGAGGTTTGTCTGCATACATTTTCTTTCTGGTCTGTAGGTAAATAACATAGAAGTAGAATGGATAGAAAGGCCATTGCTTGGCATGGTCATTCGATTAGTACACTACAAAATGGCTGCCGCTCTGACCATTCTGCTACATTGATTTGAATTGGAATGGCCTTTCTATCCATTCTATTTCTATGGTAAATACCTAATGATTGTTCAGTATAGCTACCTACAGTCTGCTTCTGTTTCCTACAGGTGCAGCCAACAACTTTGGCCGGGAGTCTGACCCACCGTTCCTTCATGACCAACAGAGAGCTGGTGTCGAAACCCCTCAGTTCTGAACAGGCGGCCGACTGCAGGGATGCCTTTGTCAAGGTAACGACCCGCTCCTAATTGGAGTTGAAAAATCGAAAATGGTGACAGTGACCAGCTCTAGCAGAGATAAAAATATTTTGCCTGAATTCCATCTTGGATGTATTTTGAATGGACTTCAGTTAATTTCGCACATTTCAAGTGAGGAATTTTATTTTGTGTCATGATTCCTTCAGGCGATATATGGAAAAATCTTCATATGGATCGTTGGGAGAATAAACGGTGCCATCTGGAAGCCTTCCACTGATGGTCCCAAATACACTCGTAACTCTATCGGCTTGCTGGACATCTTTGGGTTTGAGAATTTTGTCTCAAACAGGTGTGTCTGTTCTATCAAACACTAACAGCTGTTGTTAGTTGGATATAGTATAGATATGGATAGAGATATACTGTACATTAGATGAATATAGATACAAAAGATATGTACAAAAGATTTAGATCCTTCAGGCTCCCACCCTGGAGATAGGATACCATTTGGTAATAATACAACTATTTTATTACAGCTTTGAACAGTTGTGTATCAACTTTGCCAACGAGCAGCTGCAGCAGTTTTTTGTGAGTCATGTGTTCAAACTGGAGCAAGAGGAGTACCTAAAGGAGGATATCGTCTGGAAGAATGTCAGCTTTCAAGACAACACGCCCACTCTGGATCTCCTGGTCAGAAAGCCCCTCAACGTGCTGGCCCTGATCGATGAGGAAAGCCACTTTCCCAAGGTAAACCATCTCCACATCCTCTGCGAACTATGCTGCTTCCTCAAATTGGTCTGTGACAACCTTAAATGTTTTTTCAGGGCACAGATGTCACCATGTTGAACAAGATGAACCAGGTTCATAAGAAGGTTAACGTCTACATTCCTTCCAAGAACACCCACGACCGAGAATTTGGAATCCGCCATTTTGCCGGGGTTGTTTACTATGACTCAATAGGTATATACTAAAACGAGAGTTTTACACCCCTCAAGGAAGAGGCAATAGGAAAACCTACTCTCTGTTGTACAACCCCGTTGACAAAACCATTCTTTGTGAAATACTCGTAAACTGGACAATGTGCAATCAAGTTATTGTCCCACAATAATGTTTGTCACCATTTAATCATGGGTGGTGTTTCTTTAGGATTCCTGGAGAAGAACAGAGATGCTCTCAGTCCTGACATTATCAAGTTAATTGACTCATCTAGTAACAAGCTGCTACATCAGATCTTTGAGAAGGAGCTCTCTGCAAACGTGTTAAAAAAACCTGCCAGCAACAGCAAGATCATCATGACACCTATGAGTTCTTTACGGGTTTGTAGCTGTTAATACTAGCAGATCTTTGTAATTTACACTAAACTTTCAAGTTTATTTTCACAGGAGACCACAGGTGTTATTGCATGTACAGTCAGCATTTGACATCGAATACAGTGAATACCATGAAACTCCAATTTACGATATTCACCAAAGACAAAAAACGATGTTTCCGTACACCATATACAATTGAATTGTAAATTATCTTCACATTACTCATCAAGTAATCTACACTTTGGTAAAAGCTGTTGCTCATCTAAAAACAAATGCACTATGGGAATTCCAGTTTCCCCTCTGTCCTCATGGCTTTCCCACAGAGATTGAACGGGTCCAGAATTCCATGTAGTTGACGTTGTCCTTCCTCCCTACAGGCGACCCAGATGGATGGCAGAAGGCAGATATCCACACTGAGCGGTCAGTTCCGCCAGTCCCTGGACAACCTCATGAAGGCCCTGTCACTGTGTCAGCCCTTCTTCATCCGATGCTTCAAGCCAAATGATGACAAGAAGTCCCTGGTAAATACGGATAAGAGCGTTTAGCGCAGGGACACATACACGGAGATGGGATTCATTGTTTTACGTTCATAATCCTTGGAGGTCAGACTCATACAAGACACATGATTAGATTTGGTAGTACGGCAAGTATCACAGGGTGATTCACCTCATGAGTGTTGGGTCAGTAACCAAAAGTTTGCAGGTTCAAATCCCTGTTTCACCTGACTAAATTCCACTGCTTCCCATCAGGTGTTTGACAGAGACCTGTGCATGCGCCAGCTGAATTACTCTGGAATGATGGATACCATACGAATCCGAAAACTGGGATATCCAATCCGACATACATTCCCGCAGTTCCTGCAGCGTTACCGCGTGCTCCTGAAGACCACAGTCTGTGACCCCAAAACTGTGAGATATATATACCCTGGGTGACAATGTTGGTAACAGTCGTGATAATTACAATGAAAATGATGACAATAGCACAATTTACTGGCTCCACGGCAACCCTTTGCTTTTTGTTCTGTTGTCATGGTTTCCAACATGCTCCTCCCTCTACCAACCCAGGAGTCGGCGTCCTCCTGCTGCAATGCCATCTGCAAGGCCGTTATCACCGGACAGGACGGCTGGAAGATCGGCACCACCAAGATCTTCCTGAAGGTACGGTCGTAATCCACTGAGCAAAGGACCTTTAAAAGACCTCTTTCTGGTTGAAAAGACATAATACTAAATTTTTCAAATTCATGGTTGAATAGGTGTCTTGCTCGTTGAAAATTGCATTCAATAGACAACTTCCGAAAACATTTTGCTCAGTGGGAACTACCCAAAGTGGACGACCACAAACCGCATTTTGTGTGAAGGTTTTAGTGATTTCGGCTCTTCCTTTCTGAAAAGGTTTGTGACCTTGACCTATCGCCTGTTTCTGTCCACCTCTTCCCATTCAGGATGCCCACGACTCCCTCCTGGAACGAGAGAGAGAGCATGAGCTGAACAGAAAGGCTCTAATCATCCAGAGGGTTATGCTTGGACAGAGAGACAGGTAAGAAAGGACTGGATACAGCAGATACCCAGGCTACAACAATGGTATGGTTCAATGCAGAAGCTTCTGGAAATGTACAGGCTCATGGAACTATCTGAAAGTGTTCCGTTGTTTTTAAAGCTTCCTCAATAGTGCAACAATTTGGGAGGATATTAGGATGCTTTTCATTGGTGGCTGACTTGGGCTTATGTTATTATTCGCAAACATTTTTTGTTGTTAATTTTTCTCCCCTCACAATTGGTCCTGTCCAATTCCCTCTATCCCTGCCTTGTTGGGAGTGCCGCAACTCCTTGACAGATGCGAGATGGCGAGGGGCGCTCACATGGTTCATCAAACCACATGTCACCGAGCCGGTCAATTATTTTCACACTGCTCATCCGACATGGACGCCTTCAGTCAGATCATGTTTAGCATGGTTACCCTCACCATGGTTACCTATACTTCCATGACTGAATTTACAGGCACCCGATCTGTACACGAAGAACCATAGTCAGGCTCGAACCACTGACTATCATGACGTAGCTTGTCCTGCAATGGAGCAACTTAGACCACTACGCAACCTGGGCCCCCTCTCAATACCACATTTAAGAGTTGTTGCTATTTTTATCATTTAGTAGTTGATAGATTTGGTAATATTTGATTTTTGTTGTATTGTTTTCTTTCATATAGGAAAAACTTTGTGAAGAAAAGGAGAGCCGCTATAGTGATTCAAAAGAGATGGAGAGGTTACAGTGAGCAGAAACTATACAGAAAGGTAAATCACTGGTTGCCAAAATAAACTGTAAACTTAAAGGTGGAATTGTCAATTTTTATAGTTACAACGATACATATGTAGTAGTCAGTAAAATATATGTGGCAATAGATGACAACTGTACATTGTGAAAATGTCTCTAACCAAACACTTAAACACTCTACACCAGATCTTATTTTGGATAATGTTTTTTCACTACACTATTTTTAAGTGATTCTGTTTAATTCATGGGACATTAGAATAAAAGTCAGTGCAGAGCCATGGAGCCAATGGCAGCATCCAAGGTTCACCAAACCTCTCCATCTTGCTCAAACAGCTTCAGCATGGCTTTGAACGTCTGCAGTCTAAGATCCGCGGCCGTCTGGCCCGGCAGCATTACCTGAAGAAGCTGGCGGCGGCGGTTACCGTGCAGTCACAGGTGCGCGGGTACCAGGCCAGGAAGAGCTACAAGAGTAAGAAGAAAGCTGTGACCATCCTTCAGGCCCACGCCAGGGGAATGCTGGCTAGGAAGTCCACCAACAAGATGAGAACCGATGTAAGCTCTGACAACGACAACTGCGTGTGTTTCTGTGTGTGTAACGCACACTGTGTCTGTTCGGCCACCTGTGTGTGCGATTGTGTCACTTTAACGCGTGTGTGTGTCTGTGTGTGTGATAGGCCTTCTTATCAGCCCAGGAGCGAGAGGAGAGGGAGCGAACAGCCGCAGAGCTCCAGCGGCGGCTTGAGGAGGTCCTCAGCCAATCACAACTGGCAGCTGCTAAGCCAGAGCCAGTCAATGAGCAGGAAATGGTGGCAAAAATCTTTGACTTCCTGCCTGAAAGAGTGGAATTAGGAGGGCGGGACGGACCGGCTCCAGAGGGCTTTGAGGTTAGACACACAGCCAGTGGTGGACGTCAATAGGCATTTAGGATCCTGACCATTGTGTGATATATCGTAGTACATCCGAGATTAATGCTGCTTTGAGGTGTCTGATAACTCAGTGGTTAGGGAAGCAGACTTGTAATTCTTGAGTGGGTCAAATGATGTTGTGCCCTTGAGCAAGGCACCTTACACAAATTCTCTGAAGGCTAGGTACCTGTATTTACTGCAGGTTGCTCTGGATAAACGCTTCTGCTACATGACCATGTTCACCCAATTGTTTTATCACTGAAAAGTCTAGTTGATTTTCTTCCAATCTCTCCAACGGAAAGACTTGATGTTCGCAAAAAAGCATCAGAACGGTCATTCAGCTGCATTCTCCCTGTCTCTCCTCAGGACTTGGAGAAAACGAGACGCATCTCAGAAGAGAGCGAGGAGAGTGAAAAACTGAGTCGGGAGGAGAGTCCAGTAGAGACCCCATCTCCAGTAGTACTACAAGTTCCAATACCAGTTCCAGTGCTAGCTCGGGCCGTACCAGAACCAGCACCTGCTCCAGTACCAGAGCCACCAGTTAAAAACTATAATGATGAAGATGAGGAGTTCTCCTTCATGAAGTTCAGTGCTCAGCACTTCCAGGGCTCTGCTACCTACAGCCACATCGATCAAAGGCTGAGGCAGACCCTGCTCTACCACGAGGATGAGGGAGACTCACTGGTCAGCATTTACTGTAATACCAGACATCAGACTCATTCGTCAACATTTACTGTAATACCAGACTTCAGACTCACTGGTCAACATTTACTGTAATACCAGACATCAGACTCATTCGTCAACATTTACTGTAATACCAGACTTCAGACTCACTGGTCAACATTTACTGTAATACCAGACTTCAGACTTACTGGTCAACATTTACTGTAATACCAGACTTCAGACTCACTGGTCAACATTTACTGTAATACCAGACTTCAGACTCACTGGTCAGCTCTTACTGTAATACCAGACATCAGACTCACTAGTCAACATTTACTGTAATACCAGACATCAGACTCACTGGTCAACATTTATTGTAATACCAGACTTCAGACTCACTGGTCAGCATTTACTGTAATACCAGACTTCAGACTCACTGGTCAACATTTACTGTAATACCAGACATCAGACTCACTGGTCAACATTTACTGTAATACCAGAGTTCAGACTCACTGGTCAACATTTACTGTAATACCAGACTTCAGACTCACTGGTCAGCTCTTACTGTAATACCAGACTTCAGAATCAATGGTCAACCTTTACTGTAATACCAGACTTCAGACTCACTGGTACAGCTCTTATATCAGGCTTCAGTGTAGTCATCTCCCAGAGGGATTTAAGTAAATTATGATTTTTACTTTCCTAACATATTTTTTATTTGCCACTGCTTTCCATCACTTTATTTATTTCCTTCATTCCGGCCTCTCCTCTCCAGGCCTGCCTGACAGTGTGGTGGATTATCCTACGCTTCATGGGGGACATAGCAGAGCCTAAACATATCAACCAGGAGCCGTCGGCCCAGATGCAGAAGAACCCGGGGGACAGGCAGAATAACAGGAGGCTCAGCAATATTGTGGGCCTGGATCAGGTACTGGTCATCAGCTCTAGGAGCCAAGTTAAAGTGGAACTGACCGTTTTTTAACTGACAGCTTTGTCACTTTTTAAGCAAACAGACAATCATATTTAGAATACATCAAAAATGTTGTTTATGCTACAAAACCAGCTTGATATTAAATTAAAAAAATAGGTTCTCTATGACTCTTTCATAATGTAGAGTAATGCATTGTTGGCAGAATAAATTAATGCAGTTAATGTTGGGGAATGATGTATATTGTCATATTTTGACGTTTTTAAGCTTCATGATCATATAAATTGCATAAAGGGCACCTGGTATTTCTGGAGGTGTATTTCAACTTATTCTAATACAATTTCAAGTTGCTGTCAAATGCTGTCAGTTCCACTTTAAG
This sequence comes from Umbra pygmaea, assembly GCA_016801145.1. NCBI lineage: Eukaryota > Metazoa > Chordata > Actinopteri > Esociformes > Umbridae > Umbra > Umbra pygmaea. The sequence goes on along the minus strand of JACXGM010007964.1, from coordinate 19,653 downwards.
CTTAGTTTAGTCTGACTTTATTATTATTATATGATAGACAATCAGATAAGCATTTGTTACTCTTTGATTTATAGCTGACTATCAGTTTGTGGGATGTCTAATTTGTCTTTTTCACCAGAAAATACTAAGGAAAAATAGAAAGATATTTGGATTGGCAAACAGAAAGTCTTCTACCATTGCAGAGGTATGTAGCAGAGGTTATTCACTAGAACTAAAATACCCATGATGCAACAGCAACACACAATTGTTTTATTTCATCATCCTCACCTTTAGGCAGAGATCGAGACACGGGAAGAGAAAGACATCCTGATTGGAGAGGGTCGCACATTAGACCGGCCAATGACTGACCTTGAAAAACTGCACATTATCGTAGGATACGCCCTGACTAGAAAAGATATAAGGTAACAAACTGAATTTCAAAACGTGAACACCATTACCCACATATCTCGCTGTTATCAATTTCTCAGCTGGTTGTTCCTTTGAATCGTAAAATTGATACCTGTGATGATAATAGATCAACTGGATTTGTTTAAAAATTATAAATACCTCATACCGGTCTGTGCTGGTTGTGCCTGTGTAGGGATGAGATCTACTGCCAGATCATTAAACAGCTGATCAACAATAGAAACCAGAAGAGTTCACTCAGAGGCTGGGTGCTCCTGTCCATATGCCTCGGTATCTTTCCTCCAACTGAACTCCTTATGCAGGTCAAGACCTACTTTTAGCTACATCAGCTATCTATGGCAATATAACATAATCATACTGCAAACATAATCCAGCTCTCCACATCAGTTATAGGAACTGTAATTATATCCCGTGGCAATTTACTCAACAGTACTTGGAGAGCTTTCTGCGCATAAGTACAAGTAGCTACGGGCCTTACTGTGCTGATCGACTGTGTCGCATTGTGGCCAATGGTGAGCGTGGGGAACCGCCGTGTTGGATAGAACTCCAGGTAAGATACAAAGATTGAATTGACAAATGTTCATGTGACTATACTGTTAATGAGACACGATGGATATTAATATTTGTGTCGCGCCCCCGTCGTATAATTGTGATTACCGCCTACAGGCTGTCAAGACCAAAAAGACCACAGAGGTGTCGGTGGCCCTGATGAACGGCAGCAGCGTCAGTTTGCCTTTAGACTCCGCCTCCACTTCGGCTGAGCTGTGCCAGGCTCTGGCCAAGAAAGTGAACATGAAGGACACCTATGGCTTCTCTATCTACATTGGCTTCTATGAGAAGGTTAGGGAAGCACATTTTCAAATTAGCCTTGATAGCATTTGACTATTATTTTGGCTTTCAGAACTTTCATTGGATTAATACTGTCATGTTTTGACTTGGCTTGTGACATGTTTTCATTTGCCTGAGTGTATTTTGACTTGATAAACATTCATGGCAGCAACACAGATATAGGAACATATGTACGAACAATCAGTGACACAGACGATGGGGAGATGAAGAGTCAAATACTAATAGTAATGATGGGATAGGTTACAGGTTTGGAATGTAATAAAGATATTATAGTCTGGTATGTAGGAGGAAGGTGGATAATAATGTCCGGTATGGCCACAATGAGGCACCCACTCTCTATGGAGCATGACATTAGCTCTGTGACATGTTTTGACTAACACTGTGACATGTTTTAACTAACACTGTGACATGTTTTAACTAACACTGTGACATGTTTTGACTAACACTGTGACATGTTTTGACTAACACTGTGACATGTTTTGACTAACACTGTGACATGTTTTGACTAACACTGTGACATGTTTTGACTAACACTGTGACATGTTTTGACTAACACTGTGACATGTTTTGACTAACACTGTGACATGTTTTGACTAACACTGTGACATGTTTTGA
>JACXGM010007964.1:7118-17684 GCA_016801145.1 Umbra pygmaea | reverse complement strand
TGTTTTGACGAAACCATGTGACATGTTTTGACGAAACCATGTGACATGTTTTGACTAACACTGTGACATGTTTTGACTAACACTGACTGACACTGTGACATGTTTTGACTTTCCCTGTGTCATGTTTTGACTAACACTGTGAAATATTTTGATTAGCTTCATGGGATGTTTTGTTACTATGCTGTTTCCAGTTTTGGTCTCTGGGAAGTGGGAAGAAGTACGTGATGGATGCCATCTCACAGTGTGAACAGGAAATGAGGCGGAAGGGTGAGGAGGAGCAGCATGCCCCCTGGAGACTTTACTTCCGCAAGGAACTTTTCGCACCCTGGCATGATTCTTCGATAGATGCCGTCAGCACAGATCTCATTTACAGACAGATAATCAGGGGCCTAAAATCTGGGGAATACCATTCTGAAAAGGTGAGATCCCTTCACAATCAGAGGTGAGGTTTGCTAGTCTTAACTTTCTACTCTGTTAACCTGGGCAGTGCTGTACCAATTTGCTTTACCCCATGCTTGGGGCTCCGGGCATAGTGGGAAGTGCCGTGACCAGGATTGAACCCTGGCCACTGTGATGTACTTTTCCTCCGAAACAGTGTCTTTAAGTTACTACAACACGTGCAGCCCCCACAAGTTCATTATTTCTAATGGAGCACAGCGTTTTCAGATGCCGAGCTTTCTGTGTGTTGAATGCATTAGATTTATCAAACATATTTATCAAGTAGTTTGTGGAAGTATTATGGTGGAAGTGGGAGCAACAAATGAAATTTGAACTTCTGTACACATACCCAGATGATGCATGTGCAAAAGTATGTGGATTGACGCTGCAGGGGCTGGTTGCCCCAGGGAGAGTGTCCCTGTACTTATTATAAGTCTGTCTGTATAAGAATGTCTGCTAAAATGACTAAAATGTAAACGATATCTCCACCTACTCAGACATAATGGATATTAGACTGATAAATCAATATTGGTATTATAAAACTTTTCTCTACTTTTATCTAGGTACATTTTACACTAACAATAAATATTAAGAGCTACAGTGTTGCATCAAACATTTATTTGTGAAGTCACAAACTTATAAAAATGGCTGCAATTTATGAGAGGCTATACAAATAATGAGAGGCTATACAAATCTGTATATGTTTAAATTAAATTTATATTACCTAAACAGTTCTATTTCTTTATAATTGGACCTGAAAACACTTTTTCTTTGTCATTCAGGAGGATGATTTCGTCCAGCTGGCAACAATGCACTACTTTGTGACGTTCGGTTCTGCCAACAGCGTGGATAATGCCAAGAAGGTAGTGGTGGAATGCATCCCCACTGAACGTATTGAGACCAAGTCAATGGGCAAATGGATTCAGATGCTGAATACAGCACATACACAGGTAAAATGTCACTCATTATTATTATAATAACAATAATAACTAATTCAACGTATATAGCGCTTTTCAAGGAACCCAAAGCGCTCATTGATGCAATAGTCAGAAAAGGTGCATCTTTATTGCTTTTATATATTTTTATGTACAGTATAATAAAATTCCTGCAATTCTGTTTTTGATAGCCAACCCCCAATAATGTAAATGTTTGTTTGTTGATGGAATTCAATGCCAGACAGAATGATTAGTAAGCGTTGCAATTCATCTTTTCAGAATTACGTTAACAGCAGAGAGAGCACAGACAGTGTGAAGGAGGACGTGGTTGACTACGCTCGTAAGAAATGGCCCATCTCCTTTTCAAAGTTTTACGAGGTCACGCAATTAACAGGTAAGCCTAACGGGTAGGACGCCATATTGTGTCAGGTTGATTTGGATTGGTTTCACATGATGAACATTTTGGTTGGTTTGCATTAGGCAGGATATTGTATTTGTTCGAGATATTTTTTACCACCGCTGTGTTTTCTGCCCACAGGTCCTTCACTACCCAAGAGCAATTTCTTTGTCGCCATCAACTGGAATGCGATCGACTTTCAGGACGAAAAAGAAAAGAAGCTCCTTGAGCTTACCTATCCTGAGGTGATGGGGGTGAACAAGTCCAGGTACAGACAGGCTACAGGAGGGCCCAGTTCAAATGTTATAGAAATACATACATCTGTCCTCACTGGATTGGTGTTTAAACAAAAGAGGTATTACCTTGCAATTGCCCATCTAATTCCTCATAGACCTGTACTTATCTTAGAAAAACAAAAACGTATCCTGTATTTGAACAGGGCCCAGAATATAAATCTGTCTTATTTTCTGCAGTGGGAGTGTATAACTGACAAGTAGCTCTGTGACCTTGTAAGTGTTCAAATGTCAACTAAAGGTGTCACCAATCCCATACTCCCTTATGCAGATATCCAGGCCGACAGTGGCGCTATCACATACATTTCAAATACCTTTGACATACACTCACATTTCAGTACCTTTGACCTATGTTTCTCAAGCTTCCTGTTGGTTTGCTATGTTCCTCAGTGATGAAGCAAGGGTGGACAGCAGCGGCTCTGTGAATCTGAGCACAGTCAGGGGGCAGTTTATGCTGCAGTGTGTGGATGCAGGGGAAATGGCCGACCTGATCCAGGGGTACCTGGAAGGCCTGAGAGAGCGCTCCATCTATGCAGTAGCCCTGCAGGACGTCAACAAACAGGGTACTGGTGTGATCACCAATAACATGGCTCAACAAGTTCATGTGGAGTTGGGAAGGTTTTTCTTGTGTGTGATTTTTTTTTCTCCTTCGCCCAATTGGTCTTGTCCAATTTCCCACTGACCCTGCCTTGTTGGCAGCTTTGCAACTCCTTGGAAAGATGCAGGATGGTGACGGGTGCTCACATGGTTCATCCAACCGCGCGTGTGTCCTGAGCCACCGATTCTTTTCGCACTGCTTACCCAACATGGCAAGCCTTTAGTCGGATCATGCACGTGATAATTACGTTCACCGACTATACTTCCGTGATTGAATTTACAGCCGCCTGATCTGAACACAAGGAGTTGCTGGAGTGCGATGTGGCAGGGTAAATATACCAGGCAGCGCCATGCCAATTTTGTGCTGCCTTGTTCAGGAGACGCCGGGGAAAGTCAAAGAACACATAATCAGGCTTGAACCCATGACCATTGTGACATAGACTGTCCTGCAATGCAACATTAGCCCACTAAGCCACTTGGACCCCCGATAATCTGATTTATCTATCCCAAATCCCGGGCAGCACTATGCAATTTGCACTGCCTCTTGCTGGGCCATAGTCAGGCATGAACCACTTACTATCATGATGTAGCTTGTCCTGCAATTGAGCGCCAGTAGTCCACTATGCCAGGCAGAGCCCATGGATTATGAGTCATCAAGTAGAAACTGTCTCAAATTTATTTTTATGTTGAGAACTTGAAATGCTTGTTTTTATGCTGTCTTTAATGCTGGGTAGTAGCTGTCTTAAATGGCTTTTTATGTCTCTATTTTGGCAATGCTTTTTATATGTTTTAATTGTACAGCATTTAGTCAGCACCTGCTGTTTTTAAATGTGCTTTAGTGTAATGGCCAGTATGACAAAAAAATACAAATGTAGGCACTCATTAATGTAAGTTGCTCTGAAACACCTGCTAAATTACCTCTGTCTGCAGACGACCCAACGTTCCTGAGCTACAAGAGAGGGGACATCCTGGTCATGGTGAAGGATGGCGAGTTCTCCTCGGACCGGGGTTGGGTCAAAGGCAAGAACGAGCGCACAGAGACAACCGGCGCCGTATCAATAGATACCATCCTGGTTCTGCCAACTCTTGACAAGCCCAGCGACACAACGCTGGTAAGGAGGTCCCATAGTGAACACCAATTGAAACTGCACTTGTTCTAGGGAGTTCTAGCGGTCCAAACCACAGCCTCTAGGGCACATGTATTGCTGCAGCGTGGGTTTGAATCCAGCCTCCTGGTCTGTCAGCACAATCTCATCCACAATCTCTCATTTATCCTGTAAAAACATAAATGGATGAGCTGTGGACTGACATCTGTCAGTGCTGTCGTTCAAGCGTAGTAGAAGGCGAACGGAAAGCCTAAACTGACTGAGATCATAGTGTCATTGGGGATGTACAAGGGTTAATGATAAGATTACTGTAAAACATGGCTGCCTTCCATTTCAGATAACTGCCCCTTGAACTGCCGCATGTCCCTTCCTTACAGGTTACATTGAAAATCTAATCTGCTTTTATGTATTTCTATGTAGTTCTGTCCCTGTGCTCTCTCTATCAATGTTCTGTATGGTATTGTAATGTTTTTTATTTTCTATACCCATTTAATTTTTCTTATTTTTTAACTCATTTTTGGTAAATGACCTGTGAGTTAGTCTGGTAGCCTACATTGTTCTTTACAGATCATGTCAGAAGAAAAAAATGTTTGTGAACTGGGAAGACTGCCCTCTTGTGGTCGTATTAATGCTGTTGCGTTTTTTGAACCACCAGAGTTTGCTGAACCTGAGCCCGGACCAGAAGAGGGTATCAGTGGTACAGAACGTGGCCCCTGTGGTGTCCCCTGTCTCCCTGAAAGAGTTCGCTAATGAGTACTTCAGGTAGGGAAATCTGAGGGAGAGGGAGAGGGAGAGGGAGAGGGAGAATACAGGGATGAGTAAATCCAAATACAGGGATGAGTACATCCAAATACAGGGATGAGTACATCCAAATACAGGGATGAGTACATCCAAATACAGGGATGAGTACATCCAAATACAGGGATGAGTACATCCAAATACAGGGATGAGTACATCCAAATACAGGGATGAGTACATCCAAATACAGGGATGTTAGAGTTAGCCGCAAATTTTAGCTGTCATTTAGTCTGTTGGTGTGTGCTCTATGTTGCACCGGTACCGCTTACATGGCATTAGAATGAACAGAGCACTGACATCAATAACAAGTTAAACTATCAGAAAAATATTGAGCATAAAACAATATTATTCATGTTCCACTTTATTGTCAAGTTAACAATCCCTTTTTTCTTTGTTGCCCCCAGGCAGCCTGGAAAAGAAGGGGGGCGCGGGGTGCAGGGCAGAGGGGCAGGTAGAGAGAAACTTTGGGCTGCCTCCAAAGAACCAATCAAACAGCCTCTCCTCCAGAGCCTTGTGGGCAACAGTGATCTCAGCCACGTAGCCTGCAACTGCTTCACTGATATCCTTTCGTCATGTGTTGAGGGTGTGGCTTCATGACCATTAAGAAATTATTCTTAAAGGTACAGTGTAGGAATTTTTACCATCTAGCGATGAAATTGTATTTTGCATTCAAAAGAGTATATTGCTCTCTTGCGCCTAGCTTCTTCAAATACGGTAGCCGTTATGTACCAAGAAGCTATGATAACATGCAAGATCAGTCATATTCTCTATCAAAATAGATTCTGATCAAACTTCTAGGCTACAACACGTCCTACAACCTTGTTTTAGCACCTTCTCCACTCTACTCAATGGCCAACCCACCTGGGTTTTCATTCAGGAGCACTCATAACATGAAAAAGGAAAATAGAAATTTCCCTTGAGACAAAAATAACATTACAAGTTGATGGCAGGCGTAAGACCATCATGAAATGTAGGCTGCTAGTGGAGGTAGCAAGTGGGCATGAAATGCAACCCTTATTCCATCAAGTTGTAATTTAGACCGTAACATTGACTAACCTGTTGAGGATAAAGACGGCAACTTCAGCGTGCCTTTCAAAGTCTTTCTCCTTCATTACTGTAGCTCTACCCTGATGTATACCCTTGTTTTTCGAATTCGCCAGTTACGTTGCCTTTTTAATGTCTTTTCTTTCACTTTTTTGGCGATGAGGATTCCTTCTCTTGTGGATCGCCATAAGTATGATCCTCCATTATGAACTAAAGTGCAGTGCAGGATTTCAAATTCGCCGGGGCAGTGACAAGCGCCTCTTACCGATCTCCTTCTCCGTTTCAGCTGGTTTCAGTAACGTGATGCTGGCTCTGAAGTAATAAAACTCTAGTTCAATAGAAGAACTTAGAAATTATGGTGGTGGTAAATGTTCATGAAAAATGACAGGTTTGTGAACAGGCAACAGAGATGTTGATAATGAACAACTAAAAACACTACACATAAGACCTTTAATTGTCATGAAAAACTGTAATTCACAGTTCAGTGCTTCTTTTAACATCAATAATATTTCAGCTTATATAGCGCTTTTCAAGAACCCAAAGTCCTTTACACAGTGAGGGGGAAAGCCCCCCTCATCCACCACCAATGTGTAGCACCCACCTGGGTAATGCACGGCAGCCATTTTGCGCCAGAACGCTCACCACACATCAGCTATCAGGTGGAGAGGTGAGTAGTTATATATCTATGACACCGGGGTTAACACCCCTACTCTTACGATAAGTGCCATGGGATTTTTGAAGACCACAGAGAGTCAGGACACCCACTTTTAACGTCCCATCCGAAAGACTGCACCCTAAGCAGGGCAAAATGTCCCCGTCACTGCCCTGGGGCATTGGGATTGATCTTTAGACCTGAGGGAAGAGTGCCCCCTGCAGGCCCTCCAACACCACTTCCAGCAGCACTGGTCTCCCATCCAGGGACTAACCAGACACAACCCTACTTAGCTTTAGAAGCAAACCAGGAGGGCAATACAGGGCTCTATCCTGCTGGCATCCACTACAAACGCCAACGCTAGCTAAAACATAAATTAAATCATAGTGTTTTTATGGTGGTTATTTAAAATACAACTGCATTGCAATCAATGTCCTTTCTCCAGGGTGTCAATGGAAATGGGAATTTGTTCTCAAGCAAATTATATGATTAACCACATTTTTTAAATGCCATATTGCTTCAGTACTGTATATCTCTCAAATATAGTGGGCTATATATGATTGTTGTCTTTAGTTTGTAATGACAGCTTGGAGTGATCTGAACCATTGGTTAGAGTTTACTGCCTTCAGGGTGTGGAACCATCTAAAATAAGATTGTAATATCTTGACATTTCACCTCCATAGAGCTGTTGTTTAATTGAAGGTTTAGAGGTCACCAAGAATGGATTATTATTGTGTTATTTAGTACTGAGACAAAATACAGCAATACATTCATTGTTTCACCAATTTCCTAAGCAAAGAAATGTTACTTCTAAATTGCAGCAGAGACACTTGCCAAGTTATAGTAGTTTCACCTAGCTTTTGTTGATAAATGTATGACCTTAGTGTAAGTCGTTCTGGATAAGAGTTTCTGCTAAGTGACTAAAATGTAAATGTCCTTAATTGCCCCTTCACCTATCATGAAGTACATGGGAGACTATCCGATCAAGCATGTCCGCCAGCCCATCGAGCTGACTGACCAGATCTTTGGCCCAGCTACTCAGCACGTGCCTTTACAGGATGAGGTCTACTGCCAGATCATGAGGCAGATGACCAGTAACGGCAGCAGGTATGTGGTAGTATGGCAGTTGTTTGCTTCGTATCGAAACGATAATAGGGTCATTACATGACCTACTGTATTACGTTTTGTGTCCTTAGCATAATTTTCGTGGAAGATAATTCAGACGGCCGTTTAACGAAACACTTTTCTGGTCAACAAAGGCATTGTTATAATCTTATGCTTGTCTACTTAGCTGTGTAAATATGTTCATCGATATCTCCAAAGCCGAGTCGCAACAAAATAGGGTATTGCATGTTTTGGGGTGGCAGCGCTGAGCCCATTGTATAGAAACTGTATTTTAAACCCACAACATCTGGATAAATTCCAGTTAAATAATTGAATGACTCTATTATCATTTCGATACGAAGCTAGGGAGTCGATACACTCGTGTTCGCTGTTCACAAATACAGATAAATACAGATATATTATTAACTCAAATAGAAAAGATATTTCAAGGCACTCTATTGTTGTAGAAAAATGTAAAAGCCTTTCATCATGGCTTATAAGTATAAGTTATCTAAAAACAAAAGGTGACCTAAAGGTGACCTAAAAAAGGTGACAGGTATACGTGTAGTTTTTTACCTTTTTTAATAACTAAACCATGATGAAATAAAGGCTTTTACATTTTTCTACAACAATCGAGTGCCATGGAATATCTTTTCTATTTGAGCTGAAACATCCCCAACATCCAAAGAGCACCAAGATAAGGAACTCACACTCCGTGTAGAACTATTTCAGCATTTTTTTGCTTTGATATAATTAACTAGTTTGCAATTTGTAGAATTAAAGAAGTAACAACTGAACCTCTGTCTCATTCAAGTGAACAGTTCCCAAAGCTGTAAATGTGGTATTTCTTGATATAAAAAAATAATTAAAAAGAATGCATATGGCATAATGTTTTGCTACACTGTACATTTTTACATGCAAAGCACAAAACTAAAATGTGTATACATATTATAGATGTTTTATTTTTTATTGAAAGCTGCTCACTGAAAGAAAGATTTGTTCTGTTTTCACTCCGTTCAATTCTACACAAAGTCTAGAAAAGTCACCTTTAACTACACAATGATACTAACTTTTCTGTATTGCTGTTCTCTCATCTCTTCATCAGGATAAGTGTAGACTATGGATGGCAGCTGTTGTGGCTGTGCACAGGCCTCTTTCCTCCCAGTCATACCCTGTTGAAGTATACTAAGCGCTTCCTGGAGTCACGTCCCAGAGAGCCTCTGGCTGCAGACTGTCTACAACGGATACAGATGCAGCTCAGGTACTGTCCAAAAGCTCACTGTAGTAAATCCGGTGACTTTTGTGACTCAGATCAATCACCATGCAAATCCCACACCTTAGCTGTGACAATAAAAGCTGTGGTTGCGCGGCACAATGACACATTTGTCTCGCCAAGTCAAACCTGCTGTGGTAGCATTGAGTCTTTCCCTTCGGTGTCAGCGTTTGGTTTAACGGGTTAAGCTCCTGGCTTCATGCCTCTGCTCGGACGTCTGTCTTTGTCCTTCCTCTCTGTCCCGCTACATACCAGTGTCCTTAGCTTCTGCTTCGTTTTGTCAAATAAACCAAAAAATTAATAAAAATAATCTTTTGCTTCTTTCGTGGTAATATCTAGGGAGTTCTGTAATGGATGTTCCACATTCTTGAAAGACAAAAGGATGTACATAAACTACTGACAAATTGGAGCACTCCAACTTCCAGTCAAATGAAGAAAGCTAGCAAAAAAGCTGCTTGGCAAAATGAACGAAGTTAACATTTATAAGAGTCACTATCCATCCACTTTTACCTGGAAGCATAAGCTCACCTTAAGTGGTCTCAATCTAAATATCTGGGACCAGGTTTAAAGATATAAAAACACTGCTACATAGTAAAGCATATGTAAACGTACTAAAATGAGTGGGGAGGAATGAATGCTACTGTACGTTTTCATGTTCTAGTATGGAGCCCAGGAAACTGCCACCCCACCAGGTCGAAGTTGATGCCATTCAACAGAACAGTAGCCAGATCTTCCATAAAATCCACTTCCCCAACGACACATCTGAGGTGGGCTGCACACTTCCGAACAATGCATGTAACTAATTAATCGCAATGTACAGGGCATTCACTGATGTCTGTCTGCTTTATTTAGCTCCTCGAGGTAACGTCGACTACACGGATTCGTGACCTCGTGCGCAACATTGCCTACAAACTCATTCTGGCCTCGGCTGACGGTTATGGGCTCTCTATGAAAACCACAGAGAAGGTTGAGTTAATGTTCCCATCATAACATGGATTACATTGACAAGCTGCTAGTTTAGTTTGTTTTAGTTTGATTAAATGTTTTTTTTCTTGCAGGTGATAAGCTTGAATGACCAGGACTACTTTTTTGATAGTTTGAGGGAGACCACCAACCAACCAAAGAAAACAAAGAAGGTCAGAGAGGCAAAAAAAGCTGTCAAAACAGAAGGTAAGGCACAGTAATTGATGGAACAGAACCAATTATCTCTAGCACTCGTCTTAATGATTTTGAATATATACATTAGTAACAGTAAAATAACCATAGACATCTAGTATGCAAAAGTTAGAAGGTAAATCTTTATACATAAATTGTCATTGATACACTATACTCAATCTCTTGTGTTCAGAGTCTGTATTATCATGGATAGTCTTTCAAATGTAGTCTTTATTATGTATTTTATAGATTGTGCCAGCGGTGATTAAAAAACAAGAAAAAGTAATATACATTGTTCCTAATTGGGCTCTAATTCAAAGGAAAGACCAAAAACCAGCATACACTAGGCCCGCTTTGGATCCAGTTTGACACCTGTGTAGTATGCTATGATATGCCATGCTATGATATGCCATGGTATGATATGCCATGCTATGATATGCCATGCTATGATATGCAGTATGCTATGATATGCAGTTTGCTATGATATGCAGTATGCTATGATATGCAGTATGCTATGATATGCAGTATGCTATGATATGCAGTATGCTATGATATGCAGTATGCTATGATATGCAGTATGCTATGATATGCCATGCTATGATATGCCATGCTATGATATGCCATGCTATGATATGCAGTATTGTTTGATATGCCTTATGCTATGATATGCAGTATGCTATGATATGCAGTATGCTATGATATGCCATGCTATGATATGTAGTGTGCTATGATATGCAGTATGCTAGGATATGCCATGCCATGCTATGATATGCA
>JACXGM010007963.1:15345-29830 GCA_016801145.1 Umbra pygmaea | reverse complement strand
GGTAACCTTATTTTGTCGGCTATAAGGCATCAGGAGCATGATGAATTATAGCCGATAAAATAATATATGCTTCCCAATACGATAGCGTTATACGTTTCTGTACATGAAAAAATGAATGCGCAAGTTAATATCACAGTCACCATAAATGTTCAAGGCTTGTCATTTTAAATGAAGAACATTGCAGATGCAAAACAGACAGTATATTTCTCCCCACCTTTCAAAACGAAGCTTCAGGCTCTGGTTGCGCGTGTCAACGCACCACGTGATTTAACTAATATAGGCTATATATACGTAAAAAATACTTCTTAACCGTTTAACTGATAGTATTAATCGGTCAAACGTTTTAGTTTCGGTTAACGGTTAAACGGTCAATATGAGCATCCCTATTACAAACTTTTCAATGCCTCGTTTTACAAGTACAGAACCTATTTGTATTACTGTAGAAGTTTGGTACCATTGCGGGCATTATTAGTGGGGCTATTTACGATATACACCCTTGGTTCCATTAGCGCCTGCATTAAGCCATTCAGCTGATAGCGCTAACTCAACCAATGTTATAACAACGGAAAAAAGCTTATGAGGGGTTGTTTGGCTCGAGGTGAAGATGCAAAGAACACTAGGTTTATATTACTCTGAACCATCACTTTAAATTACCATTGTTTGACTGTCGTTTGCCGCTGAACCATAGCTCATTGCTCATCATAGCACATTAGCATAACGTTAAAAAAACTTCACCTGTTTAACTGATGCTCTGGTCGCTCTACATCCCCAAAATCCAATGCCGACTGATTTGCCGGCCCTTGAACCTTAGAAAAGCCGGCTTCCATTTGGAAATGAATGACGTCCTGTAACTTTCAAGCTCACGTTGGTGGCGGTGTGTACATACAGTTAGGGACTGACTATATTTGTCAATATTTTATGTACTATTTTCGATCAAAACATCATAATTAAATCTGCACTGTAACGTTCCATTAATTTGTCCTGTCAGCCCGTTAAATTTTTTTTAATTATGTTTTATATGAACAAAGGAATAGGCTAGTATAGGGACACTAACCAGTTTTTGAAATTACAGATTATTATTTTGTACATAATATGCATTTGTTGCTCATTAGATATGGTAAAATGTAAATTTTGCTATGTATTTTGTATTTTTAAGTTGATATTTCACTCCCTGGATCCAATGTGATAGTTCCTAATGTTTACTAGGCCTAAAACATTGTTTTTAAAGTTTTCGAAAAAGTTACATAGTGCAGGTTTAAGCAGCAACTAAAAGATAAATAGTTGAATAAACTATGTTTGTAATTTGGTTGGTTGCTCCTTGCTGCTTGTTTATTTTACTGTGCTTTGACAGGATTTTTTCTCGCTTCCGGGCTTCCCCTAAAAAACCCAGTTTCACGTCACAACACTATCAACTGTGGGCAATTCACTCTGACAAAGTTTGCCTTCACGCACTTGACGATTTGACAATGGGACAGTCTCCACAGACTTGGCGAGAACACGATTTGAAGTCTGTGAGTCTGAGTGTGGACATTGGGATTGGGCCATCGTTTTTGACATCGTCGAGAGTCAATGTAATCGTTCTTTTGCCGAGCCCTACGGCTCACTGCCACAGCCAGCGTGAACCAATGAGGTTGTACACAACATAGAACATTAAATGGAGAGACCAGTCACATTACCACCCCCATTGAAATTACAACCTCCTCTAAAACACAAGGTATTGAAACATTGATTTCACCTCATCCAAAAGTGACCTCACCTTGTCTCAGAAATATTTCCACCAATCAAAATGAGTTTCATGTGTGAAGCAATTAGTTTTAAGAGATTCTCAGATTCAACTGGCTAGAATTTGTGGTCACTCTTACTGTCTGCTGAACCAATTATGTGTTTGCGAGGTGGGAAATTTCAGCTGAATAAGATATCAAATGGTTGAGCATGTGACTAGTCAACCGCTTTAATACATTTCCCTGTAATTAATTTTTTTCTATTTTAAATTAAATTAATTTTTTTAAAGACTTTTTTCCCCATTTCTCCCCTCCCAAATCTAATCCTGCTGTGTCGGCAGCTCCGCCACTACCTGGACAGATCTGTGGGATGGGCTCATCCAACCAAGTGTCGGCTAGCCACCGATTCTTTTAGCACAGCGAATTCAACAAGGAAGCCTTTCATGCATGGGATTATTACGTTTACCAATTATAATTCTGCAATTTAACCCACAGGCACTTGATCTGGACACAAGGAGTCGCTGGAGAGCGATGTGGCAGGATAGACAATCTGATTTATTGAACCGAAATCCCGGGCAGCGCTATGCCAATTTGCGCTGCCTTGTGTAGGAGGCCCGGGGAAAGTCGAACCTGAGACAATCATGACGTAGACTGTTGAGAAATGCATCAACTTAGCCCACTACGCCATGCCCCAAAACAAAATTTAGGGAAAATTCAAAGGATATTTGCACAACAGAAATACACTTTTTGGGGAATTGTAAAAACAAACTTCAAAAATTGTATTGGAATTGTCTATCTGGACTTGATCTCAGTAAAAGATGCAGTACAGCAAATCAGTAGTGTGTAATTTTTTTGCCACGCTTCCCCACCAGAACCCTTGCCCCTTGATCCTTTCAGACAAACGCAGTCTCCAACTCTGGTCCTGGACAGCTATGATCCTGTAGGTTCACTCCAACCAGACAATGTAAGTTCATCCACCAGCTAATTATTAGAATCTGGTGTGCTATGATAGGGTTGCAGTGAAAACCATCCGAACTGTAGCTTTCCAGTACCAGGATTGGAGATTAACTAAAAAATGATTCTCTTACAGGAGGGATGTCTGTCCTGATAATAGTTAAGCAAATTTGCTACCCTTCAGATTACAGAGACTCAGTGGGGTTTCAGAATAGCACCCCTTGTGTTCAGTGCCAATATTACTGTAGAGTCTGGAAAAAAGGGCAGTCAGTGGCTGGTCGGTGAAGAATTTTCCCTAGTCTCAGAAAGAGGACAAATACAATTATTCATCGATCTAACAAATTATAAAATACCCTTTTGTTGACCCAACTTCTTAATAACACAAATCAGTTCCTTGTGGAACCTTTTCCCATAGAGCAGGTTAGAGGCCTCTAGTGACAAAGAGGCTGTATAGACATGGAAATTGTTTAAAAACATCTGCCAATTCGATTAAGTACACCTGATGAGCAGGTTAAGACTTCGAATTCTTTTGTTGATAACCAAGTTTTTAACAATCATGACAGGAATTTAGACCTGATCATGGATCCAAGACATAATCTACAAGTGTTAATAGGGTTAACTATTGCAGAGGCAGTATTTGCAAATATTTATATTGTACTATTGTTGGCCGGATCCTTCCACATGCCTAGTTATGCAGGCATCCTTCCACATGCCTAGGGGTGCAGATGGCTCAGTGGGTAGGGAGTCAGACTTGTAGTCAGAAGGTTGCCAGTTCGATTCCCGACTGAGCCATATGTCTGTGTGTCCTTGGGCAAGACACTTCACCCTAATTGCTCCCAGGTCGTTGCTGTAAATAAGATACTGTTCTTAGTCAACTAACCTGGTTAAATAAAGGTAAAAAAAAAAAAAAGTTAGTCATATCAACCATGACATCCAGAAGGATACATTTGGAAGTAACACCCACTTATAAACATTAAGATGGAATGCCTTCAACGGTGATGTCTCTGCCCTTACGGATTCCATAACCGCAAATATACAGGGACGCATCCTCTAGCCTTCTCTATGGTTGCCTCTTCCCCTCTGTTCTCCTTCTAACACTAATCATGTGACAGGAAATGCAACAGGGAAATTAACTGGGGTTGTGTTCAAGATAACTAATCAGTTTCTTACTTTTTGAAAACAGCTTTTACAAATGCTATGTAGGAAGGTGAAGGCTTCTAATCCATATCCTTATGCGTGTGCCAGACATGCTGAAATCCTCTGCATGTCACTGTTGACAGACATGTAAAATGACCTATAGGATTACTGTGTTTAATACATCAAACGTAGACTAACGATATTTATTATTGATAGCAAAACAGCACAAATTACCTGCAAAATGTAAATGTGTTTCAACTAAGTCATGATACAGATACCTAAAAGGAAAAACCCTTTAGACTGCAGTGCAGCACTGTGAAGGTACTCTGCATTCACAGGTCTTCTTCCTGCAAAGGGCTGGAACAAGCAATGTTCCTCCAACAACAGTTAGATCATGCCTCTATTCTTACAATATAGGTGTGTTTTAGGACAACACTAAAGATTTAACTTAAAACACTGCATTAGTGTTACATTGACCATATAACAGCTATGTTCTCAAATTAGCTTGTCAGCAAACTGTCTGACATGACAACAAAGAGTCCCCCTAATTTACTTTCAATTTGATTACGGGGAGTGAGCCATGGTACCAACGAGACACTTTTTAGGTATAACATAGTCATGATGAGATGATGCCCCATGTCATCCTTATATCTGATTTGTCCCTGGTACTCTTCCCTCAAAGTCATCACAACTTGGGTCATATTAAGTCATGCGGTTTAATCCACTTTTTGACTCAGCAGCTGTAAAACACCAGAATATCATGCTCAATTACAGACTAATCCTGCTATTAAACTATAACTCAGGTTGCCATCAAGCCCCTGCTTTAGCTCCACTAATAGCTGATGATCCCAAAGGTATAGCTCAATGCATGAAAAGCCTTCCACATTTGGCCAAAAGCTCTACCTCTCTTCCCTTCAGTCCATGCCCTTGAATACATAAACCGATAGAAACATCGTTCGAATGCGAGGACATCGGCTAATGCACTTAAGGTACCTGGTAAACGATGTCAACCTGGCTTGGTCTCATTTGTTTAAAAAAATACTGCAAAAGGAATGGTTTGCAACTTTAGATAACCAATAACCCCCTCGGACGAAAAAAGAACGGTGGTAGTAGAGTCAGTGAGCTAACTTGAGGAACACAAAACGTGGTTTAGACCCGTTCCCACTCCGGTACCCCGGCCTTACACAGAATGGATTAGCACCGAACTGGAGGGAGGACAGCCAACGAGACTGCGCCATTGTTATACAGAAAAATAATCAACTTATTAGCGACTGTTCGTGACCCATGTAATGTTTAGTCACATAATCAATACAATTTCTACAAAGCAAAATGCATTATCCACGTTTCTATACAATGCTGCTTCAAATGACAACATAAGGAAAAATTACCGTGTTGAGGCTAACATCCACCATTATTCAGTGAACATAAGCTTGTTTTCATAACAGTCTGCAAACCAAAACAAATATACTGTTTTTATCTATACATGTGTAAAGTAAACGTTTAATTGGAAAGTTACCCCAGAGAGACTACCCGGGGCAATCACAGAAAATACGTTGCCACTCGAAGGGGGGCGCTATAATGTTACACATCTAACAACTGCCCAAATAGTGTCAATAAAATAGTTGACAGAGCTAAACACGTTTATTCTCACTATGTGTCTTTTATACAACACTAATCCTAAAGGGGTATCTGAATTATTTTCAACAAGGGCGAGAATTTGCCCCCCTTCCGTCAGCAAGCAGCACTGCCTCACGTCCGCCATTAGAGAGCGAGCGAAACAATACGAGAGAACGTTATAGTACCCTGCCACGGCAGAGAGGGGGAGAAAATCTCAGGCGGGGTAAAATTGACTGGTAAGTCGTCACAAATGTTGACTTTATAACATAACTGACGACTCAATGGAGCCCGTGGACATCAGTCTAACACCCGAGCTAGTTCTTGAAAGTTTGACTAATTAACCGTAAAATGTAAATAAAACGTCTCTGAAATTCTTACCCGAGTAGAGCTTGAAACGATATAGCGCCACTTTTGTGCCTTGACATACATCGAGAAACGCATGCGCACCAACGTAGAGACGTTCTTGTCTGCGCGTGGGAGGATACTTGCCAACCAGAGCCTTGTCGGTTTTCGTCGTCGCGCAAGCGCACAATGTTCAATCAGGAGTGGGTGCTGTGGACAATTAAATTGGTTCAGACTAAGGCATCTACCTGCAAGTCATGTGTTTATAGTACAGTTAACCATAAACCATCGGCGTAATATATTAGGCAAGTATTTGGCGTTTTGCACTGACATACGGTGTGTTTACGTTTGGACCGCAATCGAGTTAGCATTGACCACATTCTAGAGATCCAATCAGCGTTCAGCATGGTCACGGTTGCGTTCAGTTCCAAGTAGCACACGTTCCAAGCATTACATAATGATTTTCAGTACAAGATTACGACGTGTCTGATGTGTCATTAATCAAATGGTTCAACGGGCTAAAGTGTTGCCATACAACACCTCTGCAATCATGTAGCATATGTGGATATATTAAACATCGATCAAATGCGCTTGAACACATCTGGTTACAAAAAATGAAGCATCTAAATTTTATTTCCAAACCAACCTCTTTAGACTTTATCATTGCATCTTTGTTCAATGATCTGTGCAGTACACGAATAAATGTTCTCTTCAATTTCGGAACTGTGGTCTTGCAACGAAGCAGTGGGGAGTGAGACACATGTTGAGAGAGAAAGCACGGGTCACTTTTTGTACAAAGCACTGGACTAGGGGGCGTCTAAAGATGGCGGATCAGGTGCGTTTACGTGAGATAAAATGTGGTCCCGAGTCGTCAATCATGCGCCCATAACAAATAACAAACCAGGTGCCTATACTCTGATATCTACAAACTTACCGAAATAAGATGAGCCAGGGACATTCAATACTTTCTTTCATGGTGATGATGTTATAACGGCGATATCTGTCAGAGTTTGCGCATGCTGAATGATTCAAGATCCAATCCTTCTGACCCAGCTCTAAACCATATTAAGAAGATGAACTAAAGGAAGAAAAAACTGTCCCCAGACTTTATCGTGTGGGGCATTATATGGAAGGCTTGTATTGGTCTAACTCTGCCTAGCGGTGAATGTATGTATTGCAAGCATGTCTGTGTGTGTGCACGTGCGTGTGTGTGTGTGTTATTCACCTTTTGAGACCCGATGTCCCCACAAAGGAAAAGCTGTGTAAACGGCCTACTCGTTTTTTGTGCAGGTCCCCAATTGGCAAAATTCAATTTCTGTCTTAGGTTAGGTTTAAGGCAAAACTTACATTTGGGCATATTGGTAGGATTGGTTTTTATTTCCACGTAAGGCATAACCAGTCAGTGTTAGGCCTAGGTTAAGTTCAGGCATGTTAGGTTATTGAGGTTAACATTAGGGTTAGGATTTAGCAATTGGAAACATGGATTTCTGGGTCAAGTCCCTGCAGCAATTTAAAAATATATGTGTGTGTACATGTGGGGAACTGATGTCTGCACAAATATAGGAAATTATGAGAAATAGTTCCCCTTAGGTCCTCAATACAGGTAAAATGCTATTCTAGACATATAGGTTAAATTTAGGGGTAACTTAAAGTTGGGCATAGTGTTATAGAATTGGGGTAATCTCTGAAACACAGAAGTAAATATCATGTACTTTAGTTAGTTACTTCAATTAACGTCTTTGTCCATATGCTATACGTATGCTATATCCTGCATGCCTTGAACAGTGCAAAAAGGAAATTCTAAACCATGAACTAACACCTTCCAATATTTCTCGTTGTTTGTGTTTCGTTTCCATGTTTAAGGACTGCCTTAGCCTGATCATGATTCAAAAAAAAATCTGTGACAATAACGAACAAAAAAACAGGAACGATACATATCATTACTTCAGGTATACCTACTGTCCCCGCAGGAAGTTGGAACTAAACAACTACACCATTGTGGCCAAGGGCCAATCCAGGCATTTCCCTGCATCCTCATGTGGGGATCGGCTGTATATGATTTGAATTGTTGGTCAGGGGTAATTAAACATTAATAAAAAAAAGGTGGGGTAATATTAAAAAGGGATTACTGTTTGTTGTAGGCAGTACAAATGATCATTTTTCAAATTATGCCATTATTTAACCAGGCACGTTGAAAATCTGGAATTAATTAGGATTAACTGTCCTGCTCACAGACAGAAACAGAGCTTTCACCTTGGTGGCTTGGATACGGAAACAGAGGCTTTTGTTATTTGTAATTTCAGTTTTACATTTAAGGTTAATTCAATATAAATGTAATATATATCAAATATAAAATCTATCTGTAAATATATAGGAAGGTTTCTCACTAGTAATGCACAATGTGTGTCTGTGCACTGTATATATCGTATATTACTATATCATTGAAGAGTAGACTGGTGATGCAGTGTGTGACCATGTAATCCTTCTGAGATGACCTGTCAATGTAGCTATGCACCCCATAAATCCTAAGCTTTAGATCTCGAGGCCAACCCTACCTTGTAGCAGAGACCTGAATTCAACCTAAATTGTCACACAAGCACATCCAATTATTTTATTTTTATGTAACCATGAGTCTATATTTACTATTCCATTAATTGACATACATTATCAACACACATTTAATAAACCTTTTTAAAAACCCACTCTACAGATGCACATGGTTGTATCTAACCTTTCAAAGTATTCACAAGTAATTACGTGTCACCACTGTGCCTTCTATTTAAAGGTTTTCCTGCAAATTAGCCACAACAAAATAAGTTGCAATGAAATCAGTTGTGTAATTCAGCAGAAATATTTGAATTCTAATTTTTTGTGGCGATTTCTATCTTAAACAAGCAGGAATGAATGCCACTTCTAAATTGTTATTTTAAATTATCTGCAATTCTCCATAATGTATGCACTTAATCACTCATAGTCATAGATTTAAAAGCATTGGATTTATATAAGAATGAGCAAAACGGGTAATTTCCTGGTCAGGGCTTACGGGCTGAGTTGAGGACCTGCAAAAGGTGATAAAAATCAGCGCAGCACAGTAAGGGTTGGGGGAGGGTTGGTCTGATAGTGATGCCTAGCACATTGTCGTGGGTCAGGCATCTGCAAACTACATCGAAATATAGTGACTAGTGATGTAGCGTTATTGGATAAACTGAAAACCATTGCCTATTATCTGTTGTAGTATCTATCTCTGTAGCACCTTCTAGTGGATACATTTGTAATCAACTCAATTTAAATCTGTATAAACGCAGATTCTATTTTGAATTTCAATTTAATTTTGGTATTTTTGAGTGAGAAGTTCAAACCGAACCTCTAATATTTATTTTAATGTTTCAGTCCTCAAGATTGCCTTTAGTCCCTTTTGAATACTTTTTATTTATGGTGCCTAGAAATCAAGAGTCCCCATTTTAGATCTTCACCACACCTATTGTTTGGAGCACATGCCATATAGTGAATACCAAAAGGGTTTGGACAGTATTATCTTAGCTGTCTATTCCAGAACTTTAGATTTGAAATGACACAATGATGTGGAAGTTAAAGGACTGCATGTACTGTGAGATTAATTTAAGGGAAATCTCTTCCATATTAGATGGATGAATCTGCTAAATGTAAATTTTTCTCTCACCTGTCCACTATACCTTTTTTCCCGAATTCAGCATGCTCTTTAAGTTACTTTTTAGGCCATAATGTTATCGAGGCAGACTTGCTGTTCAGACTGCAGTGTAGTGTATGAGCCTTGCAGATATCTCAGAATAAAACTACAGCCATGGATAATCTTGATTAGTTTTACCCATGCAGAAAGTTATTTGCCAGGTTGCACAGCAGGTTAACAAAAAAGGAGAATTTTGATTAGTTTATTTATACTCAGCAAAATAAGAAATGTTTGTCAGGACACTGTATTTTAATGATAATTAATAAAAAGCCAAATAACTTATTTAAACAATGTTTTCCATGCTTGATCAATGACCCAAAAAATTAACGTGCATCCATGGAACAGTATTTAAGACACCAACAGCTTACAGACGGTAGGCAATTAAGTTCACAGTTATGAAAACTGAGGACACTAAAGAGACCTTTCTACCAACTCTGAAAAACATCAAAAGAAAGATGTCCAGGGTCCCTGCTCATCTGTGTGAAAGTGCCTTAGGCATGTTGCAAGCAGTCATACTCAGCAACAACGTCGCCTATGGGCACAAACCCACAGTCGCCGGACCAGACAAGACTGCAAAAAGTGCTCTTCACTGACGAGTCACTGATTTGTCTCACTAGGGTTGATGAGGGAACTCGCATTTGTTGTCTAAGGAATAAACATTACAGCGGTGGTCCTCAAACTTTTCCATGGAGGGCCTAGTGTATGCTGGTTTTTGGTCTTTCCCTTCAATTAGAGCATAATTAGGACCTAGACTGCCAGGTGAGGGGAGATACTAACCAATTAGTGAGCAACTCCAACATACACTAGGCCCTCCATGGAAGGGTTTGAGGACCACTGCATTACACAGAGGCCTGTACTCTGGAGCGGGATCGATTTGGAGGTATAGGGTCCATCATTGTCTGGGTAAGTGTGTAACAGCATCATCAGACTGAGCTTGTTGTAATCTCAACACTGTGCATTACAGGGAAGACATCCTCCTCCCTCATGTGGTACCCTTCCTGCAGGCTCATCCTGACATGACCCTCCAGCCTGACAATGCCACCAGCCACACTGCTCATTTTGTGCATGATTTCCTGCAAGACAGGAATGTCAATGTTCTTCCATAGCCAGCGAAGAGCCTTAATCTTGAGATTAAGGCTCTTCCCATTGCACGTCTGGGACATGTTGGATTGGAGAGTGAGGGCTAGGGCCATTATCCACAGAAATGTACGGGAACTTGCAGGTTCCCTTGGTGGAGTGAGGTAACATCTCACAGCAAGTTCTGGCAAATCTGGTGCAGTCCATGAGGAGTAGATGCACTGCAGTACTTAATGCAGCTGGTGATCACACCAGATAGTGTTACTTTTCACTAAGATGCCTAAGACTTTTGCACAGTACTGTAGGTTTATCTCACGTCTATCATATTTGTATTACAGTGATGAATATTTGTATTTTTATAAAGCTCTCATGTAATGCTAGCATAGAGGATTCCATAATTTTGTATTCATTCCAAAATGCACATTCAAGGATGGGCAGTATGCATTTTACATGTATTTAAAATACAAAATAATATTTTGTATTTTGTTTTTGATAGGCCTGATAAATACAGCTTCATATTTTGTATCAAAACACTGCAGTGTTTTGTATTTTGAATACTGTAAAATGCTTTGTGAGAAGTCTACATGATGACATCATAAAAATGATGCCACTGATTGGTGCCTACTCAATAAATCCCAAATAAGTCTGCTATTGAACAAGACAGTGTGGGCACTATACAAGTGCATCTAAACAATTTTGAATATCATGGAAAAATTTTTGTCTGTAATTTAATAGAAATAGGGACACCATATTTTCTAGATTCAGTATACATAAAGCAACATATTTTAGGCCTTTTCTAGTTTCAATCTTGATGATTACGGCATATAGCTCATGGAAATAAAAAATCCACTATTTCAAAATATTAGAATAAGGAATTTATGATACAGAAATGTGGACCTGAGAAGAGCTCTAATCAGTTAATTAACTCAAAACATCTGCAAAGGTTTCCTGAGTTTTTAATCTCTCAGTCTGATTCAGTACACGCAACCACAATCATGGGAAAGACTGCTGACTTGACACTTGTCCAGAAGACACTCATTGACACCCTCCACGAGGAGGGTAACCCACAGAAGGTCATTGCTGAAAGGGCTGGCTGTTTGCAGAGTGCTGTATCAAAGCATATTCATGGAAAGTTAACTGGAAGGGAAAAGTGTGGTAGGAAAAGGTTCACAAGCAACAGGGATAAACACAGCCTTCAGAGGATATTCAGGTAAAGTGATTCATGAACTTGTGGGAGCTTCACAAGGAGTGGAATTAGCCTGGAGCTAGGGCATCGAGAGCCACCACTCACAGACACGTACAGGAAATGGGCTACAAGTGCCGCATTCCTAGTGTCAAGCCACCCCTGAAACAGAGACAACGTCAGAAGCGTCTTAACTGGGCTAAGGAGAGAAAGAACTGGACCGTTGCTCAGTGGTCCAAAGTCCCCTTTTATAAGATAGTAAATTTTGTATTTAATTTGGAAATCAAGGTCTGAGAGTCTGGAGGAAGAGTGGAGAAGCACAGAATCCAAGATGCTTAATGTCCAGTGTGAAGTCTCCAAAGTTAGCGATGCTCTGGGGTGCGCCATGCCATCTCCTGGTGTTGATCCACTTTATCAAGTCCAGAGTCAATGCAGCCGTCTACCAGGAGATTTTAGAGCAATTCATGCTTCCATCTGCTGACAAGCTTTATGGAGATGCTGATATCCGTTTTAGCCATTTTCCCTCCCCAGTATCATGTGACTCGTTAGTGTTACAAGGTCTCAGGTGTGAATGGGGTCAATTGAAGTTCAACATGGCACCTCATGGCAAAGAACTCTCTGAGGATCTGGAAAAACGAATTGTTGCTCTACATAAAAATGGCATAGGCTTTAAGAAAATTGCCAAGACCCTGAAACTGAGCTGCAGCACGGTGGCCGAGACCATACAGCGGATTAACAGGGCAGGTTCCACTCAGAACAGGCCTCGCCATGGTCGACCAAAGAAGTTGAGTGCACATGCTCAGCGTCATATCCAGAGGTTGTCTTTGGGAAATAGATGAATGAGTGCTTCCAGCATTGCTGCAGAGGTTGAAGGGGTGGGGGGTCAGCCTGTCAGTGCTCAGATCACACGTCACACACTGCATCAAATTGGTCTGCATGGCTGTCATCCCAGAAGGAAGATTCTTCTAAAGTTGATGCACAAGAAAGCCTGCAAACAGTTTGCTGAAGACAAGCTGACTATGGACATGGATTACTGGAACCATGTCCTGTGTTCTGATGAGACAAAGATAAACTTATTTGGTTCAGATGGTGTCAGGTGTGTTTCCAGGTGAGGAGTACAAAGACAAGTGTGTCTTGCCTACAGTTAGGCATAGTGGTGGGAGTGTCATGGTCTGGGCCTGCATGAGTGCTGCCGGCACTGGGGAGCAACAGTTTATTGAGGGAACAATGAATGCCAACATGTACTGTGACATACTGAAGCAAAGCATAATCCCTTCCCTTCGGAGACTGGGCTGCAGGGCAGTATTCCAACATGATAACGACCTCAAACACACCTCCAAGCTGACCACTGCCTTGCTAAAAAGCTGAAGGTAATGGATTGGCCAAGCATGTCTCCAGACCTAAACCCTATTGAGCATCTGTGGGGCATCCTCAAATGGAAGGTGGAGGAGTGCAAGGTCTCTAACATCCACCAGCTCTGTGATGTCATCATGGAGAAGTGGAAGAGGACTCCAGTGGCAACCTGAGTTGTCCAAAGAGGGTTAAGGCAGTGCTGGAAAATAATGGTGGCCACACAAAATATTGACACTTTGGGCCCAATTTGGAAATTTTCACTGTGTGAAAAAAGTGTACTCACTTTAGTTGCCAGTGGTTTAGACCTTAATGGCTGTGTGTTTTTTTATTTAGAGGGGAAAGCAAATGTACACTGTTATACAAGCTGTACACTCTCTTCTTTGCAATGTAGCAAAGTGTCATTTCTTCAGTGTAGTCACATGAAAAGTTCTAATCAAATATTTACAAAAATGTGAGGAGTGTACTCACTTTTGTGAGATACTGTGTGTTTGTGTGTGTGTGTGTGTGTGTGTGTGTGTGTGTGTGTGTGTGTGTGTGTGTGTGTGTGTGTGTATATATATATATATGAACAATTTAAAGACAATACAGGTCCTTCTCAAGAAATTAGCATATTGTGATAAAGTTCATTATTTTCCATAATGTAATGATGATAAAAATTTAACTTTCATATATTTTAGATTCATTGCACACCATCTGAAATATTTCAGGTCATTTATTGTTTTTTATACTGATGATTTTGGCATACAGCTCATGAAAACCCAAAATTCCTATCTCAAAGAATTACCATATCATGAAAAGGGTCTCTAAAAGAGCTATTAACCTAATCATCTGAATCAACTAATTAACTCTAAACACCTGCAAAAGATTCCTGAGGCTTTTAATATATATCTCAAAGAATTAGCATATTTCATATGACCAATAAAAGAAGTGTTTGTAATACAAAAAAAAGAAAAAGTCAACCTTCAAATAATTATGTTCAGTTCTGCACTCAATACTTGGTCGAGAATCCTTTTGCAGAAATGAGTGCTTCAATGTGGCGTGGCATGGAGGCAATCAGCCTGTGGCACTGCTGAGGTGTGATGGAGGCCCAGGATGCTTCGATAGCGGCCTTAAGCTCATCCAGAGTGTTGGGTCTTGCGTCTCTCAACTTCCTCTTCACAATATCCCACAGATTCTCTATGGGGTTCAGGTCAGATGAGTTGGCAGGCCAATTGAGCACAGTAATACCATGGTCAGTAAACCATTTACCAGTGGTTTTGGCACTGTGAGCAGGTGCCAGGTCGTGCTGAAAAATGAAATCTTCATCTCCATGAAGCTTTTCAGCAGATGGAAGCATGAAATGCTCCAAAATCTCCTGATAGCTAGCTGAATTGACCCTGCCCTTGATAAAACACA
>JACXGM010007963.1:0-15245 GCA_016801145.1 Umbra pygmaea | reverse complement strand
GAAGGTCATCCAAGGTCTGGAATCGGTCCTTCTCCACAATCTTCCTCAGGGTCCGGTCACCTCTTGTCGTTGTGCAGTGTTTTTTGCCACACTTTTTCCTTCCCACAGACTTCCCACTGAGGTGCCTTGATCAGCACTCTGGGAACAGCCTATTTGTTCAGAACTTTCTTTCTGTGTCTTACCCTCTTGCTTGAGGGTGTCAATGATGGCCTTCTGGACAGCAGTCAGGTCGGCAGTCTTACCCATGCTTGCGGTTTTGAGTAATGAAACAGGCTGGGAGTTTTTAAAAGCCTCAGGAATCTTTTGCAGGTGTTTAGAGTTAATTAGTTGATTCAGATGATTAGGTTAATAGCTCGTTTAGAGACCCTTTTCATGATATGCTAATTCTTTGAGATTTTGGGTTTTCTTAAGCTGTATGCCAAAATCATCTTTATGGAAAATAATTAACTTTATCACAATATGCTAATTTCTTGAGAAGGACCTGTATATGTAAAATTAGCGCAAACAGGACAAATTAATGTAAAGTTACATAGTGCTGCTTTAACATACGTTTCAGAAAGTACACATTTCTGTATAAGTTCTTTAATATAATATTTTAAGATACTGATTTTTTTAGTTCCATGAGCTATCAGCCATAATAATCAAGATTGAAACAAAAAATTCAGGAAATATGTCACTTTATGTGTAACGAAACAAGAATATATAAAGTTGTCAGTTTTTTATTAAATTACAGAAAATACAATTTCATTTTTTTAGATGCACTTGTACTTTATTTTATTTTGATACACTTAAAATTAAGGTATTTGGTATCTTATTCTAAAATACATTTGAATGTATCTTTGCCCTTAGGCACGATACCCCACTTGTGACGCATTAGCACTTTAGTTGTCGTCCCCAGGCCATTACATAGCCAATCACAACATTTTGAGGAAGGATTTAAAATGATTAAGTATTTATGATGTTTCATAATGTAAATGAACACTACATAGTCCGCCATTTCATGACGTGAAAAATAAGCTAACCGGCGAATTAGTCTGCAACGCTAAATGTAATCTTATATGATCTGCCTAGTAATTTTTTTTATTAGAATGAACATGTAGAGAAAGCTAACAACATCGCAATATAGCACCTGGTGATTGAGATGCACAAGATCTAATGGAACATAATTGGCTGGTCGACACAGATGATTAAACCAATGCTTATAGTTCGTGGAGTTTTTCCAGAACTTTCAAGTGTTTTTTCTTTTGAGATGTTGCATTTGGCCTGAAGCTCCAGCAGGGGGCGCTCCACATCAGCATTGCTCCTCATGATCACCTAAAAAAATGGGGGGCCCCCCTCTGGTGGGCTCTGCTATTAATTAGTCTGTGTTTCTCCCCAAAGCTGTTTTGTATTTTTTCCCAACTCCAGGAAACATTTGTTGCATTCATAACAAGGTAGTTCAAACCAGTAGGTCCTGTGTTAAACCTGCACTATGTAAATGTTTAAAAAACTTCAAAATTAACAGTCTTTAGGACTAGGGAATGTTAGGAACTTGGGTATTTGAACCAGGAGTTCAAAACTTACACTTAAGTAATACTAAATAATATTAGTAAGCCCCTTTATCCAATACAAAGTATATAAAAAAACATCTCCCGTGAAATTGGACAAATAAATGAAGTTACATAATGCATCAATAACTTCTCTGCAGCAGGAATTAGTGCAGTGGTGCCAGGCATCAGGTTACACAAGTTTTTTCAGCAGTCTTGGGGTGCTGTTCTGCCCTACAACATACCTACGGTGTATTCTTTAGTTCATACAAACAATTATTACATTTGTAAAAGCATAAAGCACTACCTAACACCTATGATAAATATTGTAATACTAAGAATCTATCACAATTAAATCATCTGTCATAAATAAAACAATGCTACAGCTCTAAATCATTGTTTAAACCCTAATGGCAACTGAAGAAGGCTGTATAAATATTCAGAGAAATTTTATAATGTTTTGAAACATCAAGTTACCATTTATTAATGAAGCAAATATAATATTTTACAGTACATAAAACAAACAATAAGCAGCTTAATACAAAAACACATTGGTGAAGACAATTTAATCAATCACGTTCATGTATTTAGACAGTATAGTTTGGTGTGGCAGAAAACCCTCCCCATTTCTTGGGGCACAATGGGACAACGCTGAGTTATTATTCAACAAATGACAAAAAAAGAAGTAGCCTACACAGACAGCTAAAGCATAATAATCCAAATAAATATTTAGTATGAACGGCAGGTACATGTAAAATAGGTCCTGTATAAACTTGTTTCTAACTTACTTGTGGTCAGACTAAAGTAGATTAGAGTACCAAATAAGAAGCCTAACTTTAGTGAACATGACTGTACATAAATAAGGCCTCAGTTGAGGAATATATGTAAAGTCGCCACACATAAAATGACCATCTAAAGGAATGTCCACTAGGAGTACACCATTCCTCACCAAAACTACCAACCATCTCAATGTATTACAAAATATATATACAATACAAATGACACACAGCAGACTAGCTAATGGTATTAATATACGTAATATATTCCTGATTCAAAAGCTATTAAATATGTATAGTGTTATATGCATATTTATAATTCATGAATGTAATAAATACTTCAATTACGCTGTTAGCCTCTGTTAGAACTATAGTTGTAGAACAGAGAAAAACAGTTCTGTATGTGAGTTTCAAGCAGCTCTAACATGAAACAAAACAAAATAGCTACCCATCTTGAAGTGTGTACCTACATAATCACACCCCATTACAAAATTTATAGGATTGTTGGCCAATTGCTATAATTCAAAACCTTTTGTTATACATACTATTGTTTAGACAAGAATACATAATCAATGTTTTACTTGAATTAATTAGGACCCATGATAAATGAGCAAAAAGACTGTAAAATAAACACAATTATTGACCTGTATTATATTCAAAACTTTTGGGAAGACTACTGCTTTTAATATTTTATTTCCGTTTCTTCAAAGGAGTGTCCAAATGAACAGCACCATAAGCATCCTTATAAAATTATAAAAATGTAATCTGCAGTCACATTGTACTTTAAGTATATCCAAGTTAAAGGATATGTATGCAGATTATTTTCTATATAAAAATAATTCCATAATATACATGAAGTTACAATGGAATGAGAGCTTAATCAAATTTATTCAACAGGAATAATTTTGGTTTACATCCTAAAAAACAATGGACTGGCATCTGTTGTCAAGTGTAAAGGCTGCACACATTTCTCCATTTCAGATAGTAACTAAACCCGGGGTAAAATAATGTGTCAAGCATATGCACTTCGCTAGATCCCCATTGAATCCATTGGAGTGCAATCTGAACCGCTGCAACTGAGTGGTCATATATGACCTCCTAATGCATCAACGAACTATGGCAAACTAGGGCATGTAAAAAATGTTGGCAATAATTATGCTAAATAGTATTGTTATAAATTGTTTTCTAGTTTTTGTAAGCTGGTCATCCCAAATGTTAAACTAACTAGTGATGCAAGTAACAGATGTTCACTACATATTTCTCTTTAATTTCTAAAGAGATTTGACATAATAAAACCGAACTAAGTTGCATTGGTTATTAAATTCTATGCTATTTAGCTGGTCTCGTTCTCCAAGAATATAATTGATGCCTTTTACTTGTTCCTGTTTCATTGGGGTATAAATTTGATGTTGAACACATTTAAAATCCATTTGTCATCCATTGCCATGAGTAAAACCAAAAAGCTATTAGTTGAAAGGAATTTGTTGAAATACACAGATCAGATAATGAATATACAAAAACATGCATGAAGACGTCCTTACAGAGCCCATCTCAGAAATTGCAATGACCCCAAACAAACATCAAAATCAACACAGAAATCGTTGCGGGAACACAAAATGTATGTTTTACACTGGCAATCTCAGTCTCTGGAATTCAACTGAAAATCTGTGGTCAGAAAGACAGTCAACAAGCACAAACCAGTGTATTTACATTAACAAGTGGCCGTGCACAATAAAAATTAATTGTCAATCAATAAGTGAGACAAGAATTGGACTGCGACACTGAGCTGTGCCCGTCTGGGGGGGTCATTAATGAACCGTGCGTACACACAAATGTGAGTAAAGCATGTATGCGCTCATTCCTACACACAATGACAAGTGGTGAATGAAGGGAACTGCTTCTGAAACGTGGACAAGTTAATATGGAAAATATTTTTACCAAAACTAATTGTTTTGATTTCATTGTTTTTCCGCTGTGAAGTCATGTAACACTCTTTCAGGTTATGGCATTTCATATAATTTTACCATGTTTATTTATTTGTAATATTAATGTGAAGTACGTCACGTTAAACCATTGTTTAATTATTTTAACACACAGACTACTGGAAATAAAACAGAAAGGTGATCCCGTGAAAATGACATTGCAAAATGGGATCTAGAAGGAACAAAGTTCCCATCTGCACACAAGGAGTTGCCGGTGGATTCATGACGTAGCAAAGATAAGTAGACAGTAACCTATTCCCTTATCCTGGGCAGTGCTGTACCATTTTCCGCTGCCTCATCCTAGAGCTCCTGACGAAGTAGGAGGAGCCATGGCTAGGATCGAACACACACCCCCGAGGTGCCAATACTTTCTGAGTTGATGGCACTTGTGGCATTGTAACTAACTGGGTACATTTAGGACAAAATAAAAACATTTGTTTTTTTATTAGTTTGAATTATAAACCGAATTCAGGATTGACCCTACGACTTTAAACATTTTCTCTCCTGTTCCATGATATCTAATTAGAAGATTGCTCATTGCAGCTCAGAAGAGTTTGTTCCTCCTAGCTCTTTTGAAACTATACTCACTTCAATTCTATCTAGAAAGTCAGTTTCACATAACATCAAGCTCCCTCAAAGTGCTTGGCTAGAGAACCAAAACCTCAATCACTTTCCAAATGCATTCAGACTTGTGCATTTCAGTCCATTATTTTAACAGTGTCAATGCAGAACAGCATTTTACTAAATTTAAAGAAGCCATCAACAACATTAGAGAATATTCATGCCTATTTAGGCCTCTGCTGAAAAAGGAAAGATGAATATAGGGGCTGTCTGGTTACTTTCTCTTAAGTGTTTAGGTTCGTATTTTCTCTCTTGTTCTACTGTATCTGGAGGTTGGGTCTACATTGCAACTTCATTAGACCCTCACTGTACAGCTGTGGATTGATTGACAGTTATGGTTTCCATGCTTTCTTCACTTTAGCGAACCATACGTCAAACACTTTGGTGGGGATTCCCTGCCTGACGCCAGGTAAGGAAATGGCTACCATAGCGGCGACAAAAACAGTCAGGTTTCAAGGTAACCATGGTAAAACAATGATTCTACTTAGATTGTGCATATAATATGAACAATATACTACACATCTGGTTTAAAATAAGGGGCCTTCATTTTTTTGGCAATTATAAATGTTGCAGACAATAGCTTTAAATGGAAACACAGAATGGTTTGTAATACAAATATGCATCCATGATGGGGCTATTACCAATGTTTAACCAAAAAGCTGTCAGCCATATTTAGATTTCTACATAAAAAAACATATAACTGATGACCTGTCTGACGATAGGGACATTGACAGACAGGAGTGTATAATGTATGCACAAGCTAATATGCTGAATTGCAAATTTGGTATGTGTTCATTGTCTGTGAAGACCACAGTTTTTAAAGCTTTTTGCACCCCAATGTATACTGCTCACTTGTGGCTGCGCTATAAAAAAGCAGGATGCAGAAACTCAACGTGGCCTTGAGGCTGCTGCTTAAAATGCCACCACGGAGCAGTGCAAGCCAAATGTTTGTGAGTGTTGATGTATCCACCTGTCCTGCTGTACTCAGGAATCTCAAGTACAGATGTGTGTAGATTGAGTCATTCAACAGCATAATTGTAATACAAGTGAACCCTGCAATGAGTGCGGTTAGGTTCACTTCGAGATTCTGGAACCGTTGGCGTTTTAGTGTATACACTAATATCTGAACACACTTTGTATATTGTGGAACTAACTGTCGTAATCACTTTTTATTGTCTGTGTTTTGTCTTGTATGTGTCTTCCTTTTGCTATGTTTTGTATTGTGCTATAAACCATTTTTTCTCTCTGTGTCCTGAATAAAGAATAATAACTATCAAATAATAATAATAATAACAACAACTAAGTTTGCCAATATGGAGCTTGCTGAATGTTAGTTAAAATAACCTTTCATTTATGTCGTTATATAGCCTAGTTATACATAAAAAGATTTGAAAAACAACATTGTTAGCGATATTTCTCAAAAGCGACGCCATTCTTGCTTTATTTCACCAAGTCAGACCAGCATGAGCAAAGATGGTGAGACTCATCGAAAGCTCCCCTAACTCTTTCAATGTAATCACAAGTACAGATAAACAGGCGGCTCTTCTGAAAGTCCTAATGAAATCCCTGGTTTCTGTTGCTCCTCTAGATTCTGTTGCACCCCTGTTTTCTGTGTCCGTGGACTTGGTTTTTCATGGTCCATATTTTGTTTGCCCGAAATATGTCTCCTACACATTGTTATTAATGTGTTCCGCACGTAGTTCTTCACATCTTTCCAAGTCCTGTTTTGTAGAACTGGTTCAGCTGCAATACATGCGTCACAGTCTTTTTTACCTGGAATCTTCATCAGTTTCGTAAAGTCTCCTAGCTGTCGTCTTACTGCAGCCCGAGCCTCCTCACTCCACATCTTCTGTTTCCTTGGTGTTGCCACGGCTACAGGACCTGCCCCTAGTTTCTTCTCTTGTCCCTCTCCAGGCAGTGTCATCGTTCCTCGCACAGACCGCTCCGCCTCCTTGCCTTCTGTTGGTTTCTTTGACACGCCTTTATTTGTCCGTTTCCTAGGGTCCCTTCTTAGAAGTCCCTTTTTCCTTTTAATCGAATTCACTGTGTTGTACACATAATTTTTGACATCCCTCCACGTCCTGCCTTGTAGAGCAGGTTCATTTTGCAGGCAGAGCTCGCAATCCTGTTTTCCTGGAACCTCCATCACTGAAATAAAGTGTCCCATCTGACGCTTCACCGCTGCCTTCGCCGCATCACTCCAAGGCCTTTGTTTCCACACTTTACCTGTGCCTGCAGGACCTGTTCCCGAAGGAACTTCAGCTACAGGTGCTGTGCCAGGAAGAGACTGGCCCTGAAGTGTTGGTGTAATAACTGTACGCACTGGAGGTGATTGAGCAGGAACTGCCTGAGAAGTATATGATCCAGCAGGATAAGAACCAGTCAGTTGTGTCCCCGGAGAATATGTCCCTTCAGTATATGAACTTGCAGGATTCATCCCTGAAGCATATGACCTTGCAGGAGATAATAAGTCATAAGGACCAGGAGGGTATGATCTTTTTTCAGGTGTCCCTGCTGTATATGACCTGCCAGAATGGGTCTCTTCTAGGCAGGTCCCTGCACCATATGAACCTATGGAATAAGCCCCTGCAGAATGTATCCCAGTAGAATATGCCCTTGCAGACCCTGTTCCCATAGGAAATGACCTTGCAAACTGGGATCCAGAAGGATATGACCTCTCAGGGAATGTGCCAATAGTATTTGACCCTAAAGCCTGTGCCACCGCAGTATAGGACATTGCTGTATACGTCTCTGCAGGACATGTACCTATGAAATTAAAACATAAAGAAGAAAACGATTTATTAACATCTGACAAATATAATCCTGTTGTGAAGAACCTGGGCATTACACACAGATAAAGCGGTTGTAATAACGTAATATCGATTTTCTTCCTACAAATGTTGCAGTATCTTTGTAATGCTTTAGGCTACAGAATAATATTATGATGAGCATAAAAATATAGTGCTTCGGAACATAATGAAAGGAGATTTACAATTTAACAACAAACTTTTGACAATCTATTTCTAAATAACAATCTTTAGACATATTTGTTGCATTTAGATCAAGAATACAGCCTAGTGACAATAAATCCTGAATGTTTCCTTGAACACAGCACATCTGAACCCACATTTAGCTACAATACAGCAGAAATTGTGAAAACATCAGAAAATCTGACTTTTTTCTCCCCAACCAATTTCTCATGTCCAATTCCCCTCAGTTTTGTCTCGTCAGCAACCAATTTCAGGTGTGTGATGGTCAAAATTCAATCACATACGTCCTCCAAGCACATGTCGCTAAGCCATCTGAGTCTTATCCCACTGATTGTTCAACACGGAAGCCTTAAGTCAGTACATACGTGGGAGGAAATACACACTCACCAAACATACAACAGTGGTTTTCACAGGCGTGCGACCTACACACAAGGATTAACCCGAAAACAATGTGACAAGGTAATTGTGACTCAAATTCTCCTGCCCATAGCAGACCCATTAATAGTTTAAGTTTGCCACATTAACCGTTATACTTTTTAACTGGGATTTCTACACTCCACATTTATTATTAAACACAAGAAACTACTTTTGTCTTTATTTAAAATACTTTGTAAAGCAACATACCATATGTAGAAGAGACGAAACTTTCCTCAGATGGGGCTGGAATTACAACTGGAACCTGATCCATTGCAAGAATCAATTTGCTGATTTCTGCTAGATGTCCTGCATTTTCAGAGAGTCTGTAGTATTCTTTGTGGACCTGGGTGTCATGACCCAATAACTTTGCCACTTGATCCAATTCATTTTCATTCAAGTTCAGTATTTGGAAATGGATAGCAACCTCTTTTCTTACTGTCGGATGCATGAGACTTTCAGGATTGTTTGCGTCACACTCGTGTGCGAATTTCCTTAGGCAGTCAGACCCTCTGACGTAGCTTGCTGCATCCAGGCTTCGTGCAAAGACATAAGGGTTTTCTTTTGACACACCAACTTTGTCTCTGTTTGCATTAAGAATGTCAAGAGATGAGATCATTCTGTCTGTTAGTAGAACTGGCATTGTTCTACCATTTTTTCCTTCTATTTCCACTCTGGTTAACTTGTCATCACCAAGCTCTTGCTCCAGCCTTGAAAGGCTATTAAAAATGTCTGCACTAGCCGGAGCTTTCTTCCTGTTTGTGTAGGTGTCCAAAAGCATTTTTGCAACCTCTCCTTGCCTTTTTCTGTTGAAAAGAGAAACTTGTGCAAGAAGAGTTTCATTGAGCTTTTTCCAAACAGTGTTACTGGGGCGCTCCAATAATTCCTTCTTAGCCGTGTCCTCAGATACTTTAAGAAACTTCTGAAGTTTGATCAAATCCTCAGTTAGTGATGAAACATCTACTTCATCACACTGAGGTACACCACTAAGGGATAGACTGGAAAAACATTTATTCCAATCATTTTCAAGTAGTTCAATGAATCTTTTGGCTTGTTCTTCGGCCTCAGAATTTTCAGTCATACGACTCTCTCCAAAAGCAATTTCGGTAGCTCGTTTCAAGGAATAGCCAATCTTTAAAGGAAGAGAGGGGGTCTTGTACCTGTCTGATGCAGGATCATGGCCGCTCATTTTTTGGGCAGCATGAACAGCCAATCTGAATTTAGATGGTACACAAACTTCGTGTAGATATTGGACCCCAGAGTCCATCTCATTTACAGTCAGTACAAACCTAGCCAATTCCCTCATTTTTGAGCCAATGTAAGTAAATTGTGACTTGGCATGGCCATGTTTTGCAGATAGTGCACTGCCATATTTACATATCAGGGGATCGCTTTTTATACGGTATAAGATGTCATCTTGGTTCATGTTATGTATTATTTGTTCGCATCCTTTAAAACAGTAAACAGGCATTGGAAGAAGTCGAGAAGACGAAGCCTGGACCCGAATCTTTTTTCCTCCCCTCTTTTCATCTGATCCTTTCCTGGATTTACATGAGCTCTCATGCTTCCATAGATCTATTTTATTTAAGAAAGCTAAGCAGTATTGGCAGGGCAAGCTGTCACACGCAGAAACACCATCGAAAGAAGGCCTTTTCTTATTCAAAACTTCTCCATCTCCACTTTGAAGTACTTTAAAGTTGTGCTCATAGTTGCCTTTGTTGCGCAGCTGGTCAAGTAAGAGAGACCTGATTTTTGAGAGTTTTGGGAAGCTGATAGCATGAGCAACTGCAGCTTCTTCTGCATGCATCTTTTCCAAATGTCTTGCAATTTTGTTGTGTGGTTCATTGCAATAGAGACAAAAGTGCTTTTTGTCCAATTTCTTTTCATTTGTTGTACTACCGGCGCTGACTGTAATTTTTGTACTAGAACGTAAGCTTGAACGTGTACCTTTCCGTGGAGCAAATTTTTTTCGGCAAGGTCTTTTGGCTTTAGCCAATTTTTCGGGGCAAGACTCTGCGTCACTTTTATGGCAGGTGTGTTCTGAGTTAATTGAAATATGATCTGACCCACTTGCGCTATTTGACTCCAGTGTTCTGTCTTCTACCTCATCACTACAACTGTTATCACTTGAACTGCTTTCTTCAGCACTCTTCTTTATATCACATAAAGCTTTCTCCATGTCACATAAAGTCTTCTCCACATCACATGAATTATCTTCATTGTGATGGTAATTTTCCTTCTTGTGCAAAGGATTCAATTCTTGGTGTTCCCCGTCCATCGGCTACCACCTGCACAAACACAGCACAGGTTATTAGAAGCAACCTAAAGTCATGATAAAATTAGGCCATGGCAACCTTGTTGGAGTTCATGTATCCTAGGTACAACTTGTATGTGATTCAATACTCAATTCTATTTCTAAAAAGTAACCAATGATTGCACGTGAAGTCCAATAAAGAGACTGTTCTTGTGTGGTCTCAGATAATCCAGTGGTTTACAATGATGCCTCCGGTGAACATGTACTGCTGCAGCGTGGTTTTGAGTGCAGCCCACTGTTCCTTCAGTAAAAAAAAAAGTATCTTCCGTCTTCCACCAACATTGCTGTCCAATAACATGACGACAAATATAGCTTTGAAGGACTTGTTGTCCAGACACAGTGGATCAAAGTCTCGCAGAGGGTTTTTACAGTAGTATTAAATCAAAGTATACACATCATAAACACTCACCATAAAATGTTTTTGGTCGACACTAAATCATTATAGCCTACCTGCATTCATTATTTTAACTAACTTTTTGTCTCTTCATTTTTAAGTACTGATAAAGACTTGTAGGTTATTATTCACGCTTCATTACATGCGCTGAATGTTCAATGCCATTATTGTATGCATGAAGACAGGCTTGCCGTAGCTATTTATTTTGTCAATTGAAATGTCCTTGCAAACATGCATAGTATTTATTGTTGTTTATCTAATTGTAACGTTCGCCTTTTTAAATTGACGAAAGCGGCTATTGCGCAACATGCGGTGTGTTTGCATGACACAAGCTAAACTAACAACCAGCTAGCTACGTTTTAGATAACGTCTCACAATTGATCATCATTAGCACTAACTTTGACATGTGTCAATAGAAAACCAACTGGACCAAAGGAAAAAAATAATAGGTAGAATGTAATAAATAAATCAAATTCTGAACATGAGTTAACGGTGTTGTTAGCAGCAATAGACAACTGTGTCCATCTACCATTTCAGACAATAAATAATAGTATAACACATTAATAATAAAATAAATCTAATTTGCAAAACGCAAGTCCAAATCATCTGAGGTAACTAAACATTGAGAGCCTTTCTTCTTCCCAGAGCAAACAGAAGCTGCATCATGTCCGCCATTAGAGAGCGAGCAACACAATGCAACAACGGGGAGAAAATCATGGGCTGGACAAAACATTGAAAGCGAAATATTCAAAAACGCACATTTTACAACTTAAGAGATCCAGCATAACCCGTGGAGACCCGCATAA
The DNA here is from genome assembly GCA_016801145.1 of Umbra pygmaea. NCBI lineage: Eukaryota > Metazoa > Chordata > Actinopteri > Esociformes > Umbridae > Umbra > Umbra pygmaea. The sequence continues at coordinate 3,422 of JACXGM010007963.1, read as the reverse complement.
CACCTGTACAAGTTGTTCAAACTTCAACCAAATACCTATAACATTTCTATAAAACCTCTCGGAAATTCTTACCGGAGTTTGAGACAGCAGATATATTATCTATGCCTTGTAGCGCCCCCTTTGTACACTGACACGCATGCGCTTAAACGGTGCTACTGACCACCACCTCCTTTGCTGACTCCTCGCCTCCGTGGTACCCCTTACCCGTTGTATCGGTTAAGTATTGATAAACAATAATTAGGTAAAAGAAAAATGACACTATTTGTTCAAATAACACAAAAATTTAAATTTACTATTTGTAATTAAATTTTAAATTACATTCTATTCAGATCACACGCTCAAAGAACACTAACATAAAAGCATACATAATTATAAATGTAATAAATGTCTTTCACTCAAATACCTATATTCCATTAATTATATGCCTGGCGATGGGGCTGCTTCGAATTGATCTCCTGCACTGTGGGCCAATTTATTATGTCCGTGTGGGAAGCAACAGTTGTCATGTGTCAGAAGTAAAACAAACCAGAACATGCAGGAGGCATTAAAAAATATATACTTACCTCACATTTCGATTAATTGGTGAATATGTATTAATTTTGCAAAAAAAATGACATGTTTGATATGGAAACATATGTACACTTTATTTTTTCTGAGACAGCCTCGTGTTGTCGTTCTGCAGCAGGATCACATACAAGACAAAAAGCAAGACAGGCAGAAAACCTCACATTCTCGTGAATCAGCTCTACAGTCTTTGGAACAAAGCAGGTTGGTGTGTGCCCCCATCTACTTACTGGCCACTACCACATCAATAAGCAGGTGTGTGTGTGTGTGTGTGTGTGTGTGTGTTAGAGCCAGGGCTCACCGGCACGTTGAACCAGGTTTGTTACTGAGTTCACATGCAGCTTCTTGGCAGTGTTTCACTTAACCAAATGTATTAATATCAGACAAAAACAATGTTAGAAAAATGTTGACATAACTTGAGAATAAATTAGACATGGGGTTCAGAATTTTACCCTGTTTTTCAACAATGTTGCTATTAAGGCTGATGAAATCATTGCATTAAATGAATTCCCACATCTTACAAAACTTTATTTTACAGTAATCATTGATTTTATCATTGATGGGATGTCTTCTCTAAGAAATGGGTGGTCATTACCAGAATATGTTCTGCATTGTAATCACTGTTAACATCTACTGTAAAGACCACGGATGTGGATGCACGGTCTTGATGCCCTCCTTTATAGAGTATTCACCAGGAGTTTTAAGTCAATCCCAGGAAGGGTACTTCACTTCTAAGGAGTGACATTTAGGCCTTTAGTAAATTAACAGCTGAAGCATCTTGCACTGTACATGCAATAATTTAACCCACTCCTAGTGTCAAAGGTCCTTCATAACAATTCTAAATGCGTATATACAGACCATAAAATATCAACAACTCCAGAAAGGCGAAATTCAAAAACTCTTCATTTAAAAAATACAAATGTTTAAAACTTTGTTATTGGGCAAAGCATTAACTTGGTCCAAATCATCTGACACTAATAGGCAATCCTACCTGCAGTCATGCTATCAGCAGTACCCAGGTTACACAAACAGAACCACTTCAGGCTATTGGCTTACTCTTTGTTTGGACAGTTGTATAAAAAGACATGATGTACATCTGGTCTTGCTGATTCGTAAATAATTGTTACGGTTATGATTACGGTAGGTTTAGAAAAAGGGTAAATTAATATAACAGGCATAAAATACATGCCTGAGTTGAGTTCCCTCAGGTGTTAATCAGGGTAAACTCAGGTTTGCATTGAAGATACTGTATACCTGTGTGGGTAAGTTTAGGTTTATGGTTAGGGCTAGGGTTAGTGGATATTAATTTGAAATGTTGACAATTATTAGACATATACCAACCGTCTACGACTATCCAAAAAAAAGTTACCAGCTAGAGGGAGCACCCAAACACATGCCGAAGTTAAATCCTTCTGTTAGTATGTTACTTGTACACACAGAAATATACAGGATCTGACAGTGTAGAGATGTTGAATCGCTGTCCTCGTCCTGTAACTCTTCTGGTCCTTCGATCCTTGTAACAGCCTCTTAAACTCTGGATGGAGGCTGAATTTCCAACGACTTTTATTCTGAAGGTATTGGGCCTAAAGCAGCTCTTCATGTTGTGACTGCACGTGTTTTAAGCTGTGTGTGCCGTCACGTGGGATCCAGACAACTTGCGAACCGTAACCTACGTAGAGGCTTCATACGTATCATTGTAGCTGAACACGATATGCACAGATGAGCAGCTTAACCTGGAAAGAGAAAGTGTGGCTTCGATCAGTTGCACAGAGGCCTTGAACAAGTAATTCCAGAAGTCCAGGCCACACCCCTGTTACCAAAACAACTAAATGCTGGCTGGAGTTTGTGGACGTCTGTGTACGTACCTTGGCTGTAGGTGACTCTGCTAGGCGAATGAAAAGTTTGTTGATACCCGGCACCGGGCTGAACGAGTAAATGAAGTGACTATCCTGTGGGTGTAGATGAAAAAGACAAAATATCGGTGACATGGAAATGTCAAGTAAGTTAAAACAGAAAACCAGCTACTCCAGCACAGCAGGACGAGGGGGGGGAACACCTAGCGCAGAATGAGACTTACCAGGAAGATGGGTAGCTGGAACTTGTCATTGAGCACGACGGCGTGGACGCTGCAGGGCCCACACAGCCGGGCTGTGATCTCACTCAGAAAGTTAGCATGGAAAATGAACAGCAGGATACCAGACCCTGAGAGGAAATAGGGACAGACACAGCGATGAAGTTATGATCAGAAGCCCACTGGGTTGGGCGTTGTTACCTTACCCTCAACAACATAAATGTTTTCTTATTCAAACTTGGCTCACACCACAGGAAACTGGTAGCACAGCGTGTTGCTAGAACAGCTACAGAACCTGCCAATGTGACTATATGTTCACCCTAGCTGCCACACGTGAACATACAGTTTGTATGAATAGTATACATTAACTACTCACATTTTAAATCGTACATCCTCCCCTCACTTATCTGCACAGCAATACTCAAAAGCACATCATAATAAAAAGTTTGTATTTTTAAATGAAGTTTAAAATAAACTAAAATATAGTGGACTTCCACTCCTGTCATAATTGCACTCCTAAATTAGCTCAGAATAACCAATAACCTTTCAAAATCCCACAGCAAGAAAATTAGTCTCCATTTTCATTCGAATGGAACAGTACATTTCCTTGTACCAGTGGTGAGGCTGAGGACTAAAATGGAACAGTACATTTCCTTGTACCAGTGGTGAGGCTGAGGACTAAAATGGAACAGTACATTTCCTTGTACCAGTGGTGAGGCTGAGGACTAAAATGGAACAGTACATTTCCTTGTACCAGTGGTGAGGCTGAGGACTAAAATGGAACAGT